>PQWD01012307.1:0-28738 GCA_019425675.1 Leucinodes orbonalis
ACGCGCAGTGCGATCAACGCACATCATTTCATATCTGGTAATATAAGTAACTAGCGACCCGGCCATGCTTCGCACGGGTGCAATGGTGATATTCGTAACAGGCACGCTCCCGCCTGCCCGGTCGGCCGGTACCGCCGCAAACGCTACGTACCGCAATTTTGAAAACTGTAATATCTTCGTAAATATTCATTGAAATCATATGCTGTAAAGGGCCATATAGATATATATGAAATCAACAATTTATTTAAGGTATTAAATTGGATTAGGATTAATGCTGTATTGGTTAAAATCGCTACGAAAATTTGCCATTAGATATTTTTTATAGAAAGTTAACAAAAAAATGAAATTGCGGGATGTCCATAAGAGATAGGCATATACCATCGCGGAGGTTTTCTGTAGACCTTTTCAATGTGTACAATACAATACTTGGTACATTATTTTTATTTTATAGGGTTCAGCCTGCGTTTGCAATGTAAACGGAAAAAAATAAATTATTTACGACATCACATCAGATGTTATTATACATAAAACCCTTACTCTTGAATCACTCCATAAATTAAAGAAAACGCATTAAAATCCGTCACGTCGTTTCAAAGATTTCAGCGCACATAGGGATATAGAGACATGGGGACAAAAAAGCGAATGTTTTATACTATGTAGTGATAACAAACCATCGAACTCGGCCTTGGAATTTACACAATAATTTTAACGTAAATAATTTTGCCTAATTGAAAAAAATTGAGTTGAATTTAAGAGTCAATATTCAACTTTTTGAGAGAAAATTTATTTATATCATTATTAATTTCCAGATTGTTCCCTCGTATTGTCACTGCAAGACCGGTGGTTAAAGGCGACGGAGAGCTCGAGGCCGCAGGTTCGCAGCCTGGTCGAGACATGCAAGACACTTATGTCAGTTCTGTGGCTGAGGATTGTCAGTGTACCATCTGCCGGTAAGTTATAAATATCCAACGACCGGAAAATATAATAACTATCACCATATGTGCAAATAAGCAGTGCACACCCTGTGCGTTCAGACAACCCGGAAAAACGCCAACCTATTCAACCTATTGCAGTCCACTGCTGGACAAAAATCTTCCCCATTTTGCGCCAGATATCCCGGTACTCATCTTTTCTCATCCAGCCTCCACCAGCGACTTTTCGCAAGTCGTCGGTCCATCGGGCCGGAAGGCGTCCTACGCTACGCTTGCCGAGCCCCGGTTTCCCCTCCAGAACTCGTCTGTTCCAACGGCCCTAGGTTCTGCGAGATACGTGACCAGCCCACTGCCACTTCAACTTGTAAAAACGCCAAAGCCTATCTAATTGATTCATCATCAGCTCATTAAACGTCCCCACCGATGGGCACGAGCCTACCCGTATAGGGTGATTAGGCCTTAGTCGTCCACGCGGGCCCAGTGCGGATTGGACGACTTCACACACAACCTTCGAATCTCTTCGCAGGCGTGCATGAAGGTTTCCTCACGATGTTTTCCTTCACCGTAAGAGCGTCGGATAACGTACATATATTTTCGAAAATTCGTAAATACATTGGTACGTGTCGGGATTTGAACCTCAGCCCTCCCGGTAGGAAGGCGACAGTCCACACCACTGAGCCACCGACGCTCTATAATCTAATTGATTAAGATTACGAAAATAGTCTTGAAATAGTCTCAACGTCATGCTAAATCTTAAATAGCCCTCAAGAGACTTCAACTATATAGAGGCTTGAATTGAAATAACAGATGAGTGAAATTACCGGGTATGAGAGACCTAACATCTGTTGTCTCGGGTGTCGGACGCAGTGGGGCATAGATGGAGGATAATAACTGTCTATCAGTTGTTGGTCTCCTTCAATGCCGCTCTGTCATGGTCAGGCGTAACACTTACTAGATGAGCGTCCTGACCGTCCTGTGTTGACTTGTGACATAAATTACTAGGTGAGCGTCCTGACCGACATTTTCACTTATATTAAAAAAATGGAGAACTGGAAATTTCTCCGAAGCGACTATTTTCTAAATTAAAAAGTTTTTGGCAAGAAACAATGGTGTAAAAAGTATAGATTCGTGTTATGCTCACGAAACAATCGAAGTGTCCGAATGCAGCGACAGCACACATACACATATTTCGAATGAGCGTACATTTACCTAAACAAAGAGCCTACAACTGTATTCTCTTTGGTGGTTCGTTTTTGAGGCAATAATGGCGTATCTACCTTTATATATAATATCATTGGCTAGAAATTTTATTAAAAATGACATTTCCTTTTTTTTCAGACGCTGGCATTGGAGCCCTGTATGGCGTGTCTGTGGACCACAGAGAAATCTGTAAGCCGTCGAGTAGACAGTGTCTTTTATATAAGGACTAATGGATTTGATGCACGCATCACTTAATCAGTGTAAATGCGATATCTAAATGTATATTTATGAACATATGACAAATTCTTATGACAGGTATAGTACGCGACAATTCGATATGGCAATTTGGGTATGAGGTAGGATTGCCATCTTCAAGTGGGAAAAATCTGGACGATCGGCCATCCATCAGTGACGTTCGAAGATAGGTGCAATCATATTATGACGCATGTGACAGTCTATGAAAATGAAACATTATTTTGTTTATTAAATTAATCTAATTATAAAATGATGAATTTTTCATACATTTTCCTTTTTATTACATTTTGATAATTCTAAATCAAGTTTGTTATTTGATTGATCGTATCGCATATTATAAAAATTGGGACAAAATCGATAGGTCGTCGGGACCCGGGACAATGCCTTCTAAATCAGGACTGTCCCGGCAAAATCGGGACGGGTGGCAACTCTGGTATGAGGTGAGGCGCGAGGGGAGGGACACCCCGCACTTATTAGTGTTAGTGCTGCACGAGCCTATATCGACCGCGTTTATCGATTTAAAGCGCGCGGTTGTTTTAAGCGACAAACGCTTCGTTACACGCAATGCGGTTAACGCACATCAGTTCATATCAGGTAAAGGCCTATACACCCGATACGGGTAGGCTCGTGCCCCTTGGTGGGGATGTATAAATAGCATACACAGCATGCTCCAAATAATAATTTGACATTTACACACATGTAGAGCGTCGGTGGCTCAGTGGTGTGGACTGTCGCCTTTCTACCGGGAGGGCTGAGGTTCAAATCCCGACACGTACCAATGTATTTACGAATTTTCGAAAATATATGTACGTTATCCGACGCTCTTACGGTGAAGGAAAACATCGTGAGGAAACCTTCATGCACGCCTGCGAAGAGATTCGAAGGTTGTGTGTGAAGTCGTCCAATCCGCACTGGGCCCGCGTGGACGACTAAGGCCTAATCACCCTATACGGGTAGGCTCGTGCCCCTCGGGGGACGTTTAATGAGCTGATGATGATGATGATGATGACACATGTTAAAAAGAGTTCATAAAAATAATACTTAAGAGTTATGTAGAAATATAGGTTATACAGGGTTGAAGACAATCCGGTCTAAAAAGATTCGTTATATTTATTTTGTAACCTCTAAAACAGTTCGTAAATAAACCTCTATCTACTTCCGCCACTTCGGACCCAATCATTATATGTTCTACACATTCTCACTATGGGATTAAAAAAAGAAGTATTGTTTTTGTATACATCCAAACTAAACGTACTGGGATGACGCGATCTATACTGGATGTTTAAATTTAATGAAGACAGAGGAAGTCATACCTCTTACGGCGAGCTTCCAAAGTAAAAAGTTAAAATTTAGATATAATATCTTGCATGGAAAAAATGACGACATAAACTACCTTCCTACCTAGTACGTGATGGCACCTATTCAACCTATCGCAGTCCACTGCTGGACAAGTCTCCCCATTTTGCGCCAGATATCCCGGTCCTCCGCTTTCCTCATCCAGCCTCCACCAGCGACCGCCCGCAAGTCGTCGGTCCACGTGATGGCACACCACTAGAAAATTGCCATCTCAAACTTTCGCGTCCAATACTTCCTTGCTTTCAACAAAACATGGGTATAGGGAATTGGAGCCGTAACAAGCTTTTTTTTTTAATTTTTTCGAACTGACTACTGCTGTTGGCCGCAGATGGCATTTACAGCTTCACCGGGCAAGTGGCGAGCGCAGATGGCTCTCAGCCTTAATATTTACACAACGAGCCTAAGGGCGTCCCCGAACGGGACTCGAACCTCGGCTTAGGGCGTTGCGGGGGGGGCTTGGTAGCCTAACATTTGGGGAGAAAAGCGGCCCGGCACATGCCGGTTACGCGAATAGGGACTGTGCGAACCTACAGGGCCGTAACAAGCGTGCAATATCATGTTAAGACTTAGATAAACAATGAACTACCTACATGCACAATCTCACTCAAAAAGTCTGCCCATCGCGTCGGTTGGGCAAAATTTTCATTAATAATCACGTCGCTCGCTACATGTCATAGTGACATAGTAGTGTGCTCGTGCTTTTGATTTTGTACCCTTTTAATGACGCGATAAGGTCAAAATTGTAATGAATAATTTTATGTCATAAATATAACAGTAAGTCAACGTACGTGTCAAGCGGCTCTAATATTTTTTGGTTGATATTTGTTCGTGATTGTGCAACTAGATAATTTATTATTTGTCTAAGTGTTGAGATCAAATTTAAATAAGTTATAATAAGTTTCTAAGTTAACCTTTTGGAAGTTACCAAACATCGATTAACAAATATTAAACGCAGGCGTCATAAAATTATGTGCCACAGTTTTGTGCCTTTATTGAAAATAATGTGATTTAATGAATATTAATTTATAATTACTTTTAACTTATATCAAAAGTTAACCTTTACCCGTAGGATTCCAAACTGAACAGAAAAAATATTCAACATATTTTTGAATTGCCAAAAGAGTTATTTTTAAAATTCAAATGTATCGAAGTTCCAGAGTTTGTACATCCAATGATATTCTGTATAAAGGTAGGTAGATACGCCATCCGTGCCTCAAAAACGAACCGCCAAAGAGAGTACAGTTTGTACTCTTTTGTTTAGGCAAATGTACGCTCATTCGAAATACGTGTATGTGTGCTGCATTCAAAATACTTTTTTCGATTGTTTTGTGAGCATATCCCGAATCCATACTTTTTCACATCATTGGTTACTACCAAAAAGAATCCGGCAGTAATTATTTGAATAACTCTAGGCTATTTTAACAAATTTTGGAAAGTTGCTTAATGTAATCCTTATGTCTAAATAAACAACTTTGCTATTTATAATTTTTTTTACCAACTATAAATGCTGTGAAAATACATTTAAATTTAACACTTTTAAATGTCGCGCCATTTCCATTCATTTAAGCACGACTCCATATTGATGACGTCATTTCGATAGTTCATAGACAATGGAGAGAAATCTCTATACATTTTGGTCTTTCATTGTTATTTATTTTGATGTCAACCGTCTTGTCTTGTCGAAACAGTGGTCGAACTTAAACGAAAAGTCAATGTGCTATTATATTATTACTATTGTAAAAATAAGTAATTATCATTGGTGCGCTGTACATCAATGCAAAAATAATAATGGCACCGGAAAGTTATGGATTCAAGTGCCGATTGACATTAATATGAGAAGTACTTGGTTGAAACTAGCGAGACTACTTTTGTGAAGATCACCTTAACGTAAGTGTTACATTAAAAAATGTAGTAATATGTGTATACTAGTTTTGAGAAATGTATGGAGAAAAATCTGTACTGGAGATTTGATGTTTATATCTGAATGACGTCACAACATGGCGGTCGAAGTTTAGCACTTAAAAATGCAGATTGAAAAAATGACAATCTTTGGTGTGGATTTAAAAATTATTAATATTATTTTATAAATAAAACAAACATTTTCTGATTGCTTATTACGTAAGCTAACAAAAAAGTACATTATATGATTTTTTCCTGAATGGAGTAAAATACCTTATTAAAGTAAAAAAAAATTAGGTTAACTTTTTGTTCTTATGCTTAGCAATATATGTATATGTATGAGGTAGTAATATGCTTTTTGAATGGTTAAGATTTTAATGTTTGAATTTTCATTGTAGTCAAAGAATGTATATATATATATATATATATATATATATATATATATATATATATATATATATATATATATATATATATATATATATATATATATATATTTGTATGTAGTTATACAAAAAATGTGATTTAAATAAACATTGTTTAGTTTAAAGATTTATTTTAATACTTACATTTTATTGTATCAATAAAAGATTTGTGCCAACTGTTGTTCTTTTATTATTTTTATTTCGAAAGCACCTTCTTTTCATTATAATCGCATTTTTACGCGCGTTTGTGTGTGTAATTATGTCTATGCGTGTCGCAGAACCGATTGCCGTTGGAGCAGACGAATTCTGGAGTGGAGACCGCGTCTCGGCAGGCGTAGCGTAGGACGCCCTGCGGCCCGATGACCGACGACTTGCGAAAGGTCGTGGAGGCTGGATGAGAAAAGCGGAGGGCCGGGATATTTAGCGTAAAATGGGGGAGATCGATGTTGAGTAATAAACTGCAACAGGTTTAAGAGAGTATGTGTTGGTGCGTGTGTGTGTTGGGCATATTGTGTTCGTGTACTAAATAAAAAACGCAATTTTATTCTTAACATTATATTGTGCTTTCATATACGTTCATAACACATTAATTTATTGTCCTATTTAAGTTTTACATTTAAAAAGACATCTTACAGATTATAAGTTAAGTTCCAATGTCAATTGTATTGCATGCGGCGTATGGACTTCTATAGAGAAAATACTTTATTGGGTATGAGAGATAAATGGTATTAAATAAATGACTAATACTGAATATAGACATCAGAAAAATAAATGTTGTCCGCGCAAATTTACTTGTTAAGCTTTAAAATAAAAATTCACGGCAGATACGGGATGTATAAGGGAGATTTGGAAACTGTAAATTTTCCAAAAAAAAATAAATACTTTTACAGTTTGTTTAAGTCCATTCTTAGATAAACAAAAAAACTAAATGCATGTACAGGTTATTCTTAAATTAGAACGTAAAATTATTAATTAAATTTAGACCTAAACGCGTCATGAAAGCGTACAAAATCTAAAGTACGAGCACACTACTATGACATGTAGGAGCGACGTGATTATGAATGAAAATTCTGCCCAACTGACGCGATGGGCAGACTTTGCCGCGGACACTTTGAGTCAGATTATGCATCTAGTTAATTGTTTATCTAAGTGTCCATTAGGGGCCATCCATTAATCACGTGATCTTTTTTAGCATTTTTAACCCCCCCCCCCTCCCCTTGGTGATACTTAGTGAGGTTTAAAACCACCCCCCTTCCCCCTTCTCAACATCACGTGTATTTTTAGTACCTTTTTCTGAATATTATCTTTTAATAGAGGTACCCCCCCCCCCTTTCAAGCCTCACGTGATTAATGGACAACCCCTTAGATCAAAAATTAAGATTCCGCCAACACAATTCTATAATGTGACATCAATTTTTCTCAATGTTTTTATTGGTAAAAGAAAACCTCTTTGATTTGACGTGCTTGCAAATAACTTTATTAATTTTATTTTTATACAGGTTAGTCCAACAATGAGGATTATGTTTCGAAGATAAATTTAAAGACGCCATTTTTTTTTTTGACAGATCACTGACAGTTCTTATTTTTAAACGTACCCTAAACAGTTTTACAGATCAAACTACTTATTAACAATAATCGACTTTAACACATGTAAATTAACGAACATTTTTCACTTACTCGACTAGAATACAAATGTTTTTGGTTAACACACTTTGGGCTCACAGTAATCAGTATCAAAAATGTCACTAATAAAGTGTTTTATAGACATTTATAAAATATCGCTTATAAGGAAACTGGCAGAAATGTCATTCGACGCCAAAATAAGTCTAGATTTAATATTAAACGTATAACTTTACAGTAACTAATTTATGAGTGACATTTTTATTTTTATGACGTCACAATCATTCATTCACGCAACATTGATATGAACAAAACAACACAAAATGACGTCACATCCTTTTGTACAATACTTCCTACTTAATACTACATATTTTATATTAGAAAAGTTCTTAACGTATTGGAAGTTTGGTAATTTAAGATTTCCTCGCATGCGTCGAGGTTTTTCTAAATTTTTATTTATTTATATATATATTATTATATGTATTAGTATTTTGATACTCGACAATTACAATTTGTAGTGACGTCATTTCCTGTTATAAAAATAGGCACATCAATAAATAACGTCATATCCCAAATTTTTTAACCTGACACTACAGATCACACAAATATTCGATTTTGACATAAATTAGGAAATAAAAAATAAACTTATTATTTAAAATGCAGTTTAATAAAACAATTCGACATATTGTTATCATAAACTGAAGCCAAGATGAATCTCGCCCTTTATTATAGCGCGGTGCAGTNGTCTTGTCTTGTCGAAACAGTGGTCGAACTTAAAACGAAAAGTCAAATGTGCTATTCTATTATTATATTATTACTATTGTAAAAATAAGTAATTATCATTGGTGCGCTGTACATCAATGCAAAAATAATAATGGCACCGGAAAGTTATGGATTCAAGTACCGATTGACATTAATATGAGAAGTACTTGGTTGAAACTAGCGAGACTACTTTTGTGAAGATCACTTTAACGTAAGTGTTACATTAAAAAATGTAGTAATATGTGTATACTAGTTTTGAGAAATGTATGGAGAAAAATCTGTACTGGAGATTTGATGTTTATATCCGAATGACGTCACAACATCGCGGTCGAAGAGCACTTAAAAATGCAGATTAAAAAATGACAATCTTTGGTGTGGATTTAAAAATTATTAATATTATTTTATAAAATAAAACAAACATTTTCTGATTGCTTATTACGTAAGCTAACAAAAAAGTACATTATATGATTTTTTCCTGAATGGAGTAAAATACCCTATTAAAGTAAAAAAAAATTAGGTTAACTTTTTGTTCTTATGCTTAGCAATATATGTATATGTATGAGGTAGTAATATGCTTTTTGAATGGTTAAGATTTTAATGTTTGAATTTTCATTGTAGTCATAAGAATGTATATATATATATATATATATATATATATATATATATATATATATATATAATATATATATATATATTTATATATATATATATTTGTATGTAGTTATACAAAAAATGTGATTTAAATAAACATTGTTTAGTTTAAAGATTTATTTTAATACTTACATTTTATTGTATCAATAAAAGATTTGTGCCAAGTTTTGTTCTTATTATTTTTATTTCGAAAGCACCTTCTTTTCATTATAATCGCATTTTTACGCGCGTTTGTGTGTGAAATTATGTCTATGCGTGTCGCAGAATCGATTGCCGTTGGTGCAGAATTCTGGAGTGGAGTCCGCGTCTCGGCAGGCGTAGCGTAGGACGCCCTGCGGTCGTGGAGGCTGGATGAGAAAAGCGGAGGGCCGGGATATTTAGCGTAAAATGGGGGAGATCGATGTTGAGTAATAAACTGCAACAGGTTTAAGAGAGTATGTGTTGGGTGCGTGTGTGTGTTTGGGCATGTGTGTTCGTGTACTAAATAAAAAACGCAATTTTATTCTTAACATTATATTGTGCTTTCATATACGTTCATAACACATTAATTTATTGTCCTATTTAAGTTTTACATTTAAAAAGACATCTTACAGATTATAAGTTAAGTTCCAATGTCAATTGTATTGCATGCGGCGTATGGACTTCTATGAAAGAAAAATACTTTATTGGGTATGAGAGATAAATGGTATTAAATAAATGACTAATGAAACTGAATATAGACTCAAGAAAATAAATGTTGTACCGCGCAAATTTACTGTTTAAGTTTTAAATAAAATTCACGGCAGATACGGGATATATAAGGGAGATTTGGAAACTGTAAATTTTCCAAAAAAAAAAATACTTTTACAGTTTGTTTAAGTCCATTCTTAGATAAACAAAAAAACTAAATGCATGTACAGGTTATTCTTAAAATTAGAACGTAAAATTATTAATTAAATTTAGACCTAAACGCGTCATGAAAGCGTACAAAATCTAAAGTACGAGCACACTACTATGTCACTATGACATGTAGCGAGTGACGTGATTATGAATGAAAATTCTGCCCAACAGACGCGATGGGCAGACTTTTGCCGCGGACACTTTAGAGTCAGATTATGCATCTAGTTAATTAATTGTTTATCTAAGTGTCCATTAGGGGCCATCCATTAATCACGTGATCTTTTTTAGCATTTTTAACCCCCCCCCCCTCCCCTTGGTGATACTTAGTGAGGTTTAAAACCACCCCCTTCCCCTTCTCAACATCACGTGTATTTTAGTACCTTTTTCTGAATATTATCTTTAGAGGTACACACTTTGGGCTCACAGTAATCAGTATCAAAAATGTCACTAATAAAGTGTTTTATAGACATTTATAAAATATCGCTTATAAGGAAACTGGCAGAAATGTCATTCGACGCCAAAATAAGTCTAGATTTAATATTAAACGTATAACTTTACAGTAACTAATTTATGAGTGACATTTTTATTTTTATGACGTCACAATCATTCATTCACGCAACATTGATATGAACAAAACTCTTAAACACAAAATGACGTCACATCCTTTTTGTACAATACTTCCTACTTAACACTACAATATTTTATTTATTAGAAAAGTTCTTAACGTATTGGAAAAGTTGGTAATTTAAGATTTCCCTCGCATGCGTCGAGGTTTTTCTAAATTTTTATATTATATATATATATATATATATATATATTTGTATTAATATTTGTATTAATAATAATATTATTTGTATTCGTATTTTGATACTCGACAATTACAATTTGTAGTGACGTCATTTCCTGTTATAAAAATAGGCACATCAATAAAAAACGTCATATCCCAAATTTTTTAACCTCACTACAGATCACACAAATATTCGATTTTGACATAAAATTAGGAAATAAAAAAATAAACTTATAATTAAAAATGCAGTTTAATAAAAACAATTCGACATATTGTTATCATAAACTGAAGCCAAGATGAATCTCGCCCTTTATTATAGCGCGGTGCAGTTTTTAAATAATTTTTAAATGCCGATCGTGAAACGCTTCGTTTGAAACTATTGTTCGAGGAAAACCCACTAATATCCTCTGATACGGATATCAGGCACATCACTAGTAATTATATATTCTAAAATAACATGTATACAGACGCGTAGCTCAGTATTTGTAATATTATTAAAACCATGGCTACAGGAGATTAGCTAAAAGTACTTAAATAAAATTAAAAAAAACTGTAATTACTTAGTGTTTTTACTTACAAAAAACGTTAAAAAAACAAACTCTTCTTCTCCTTCTTTTCTATCTCCTCTTTCTCTTCTAAGGGTGAACCCAAAAACTGGCAACACACTTGAATGTACGGGATTTGTTTTTTATTTTTTCGAAATGACTATTATTTTGTTTATATATTTTATTTGTAAAGTTGTCTCGAAGAGATTGCTCTACGCGATAAGACCGCCTAAATTAAATTTATTTAACAATTACTATACGTTTTTAGTGCAAAAAAACCTTACTATATCTGACACAGAATAAAAAGGAACATATGCAGGTTCGTAATATAAGTTGAAGAGACAGAAAGAGAGAGAGAGAGAGAGTGAAAAAAAAAAGAATTTATCTATGATTGAAGGCATATTTAATCTAAAGCACGCTGTGCCTATCTCAGTTTGAGGGCAGATTTGATTTTTGATCCAAGGCTACGCCTGTATATTTAAACAAATTATTTCACGACCGCTTTTAACTCACATGGGGTTTGTTACCGTAGGGAGAGGCGTTTACGACCCTTGACTGGTACCTGACTTAGTCGAGTTTTCTTTATTATCAGCCTATAACAGCCCGTTACAGTGCACAGGCCTTATCCCACAGCTATGTGAAGTTTTCTTAATTTTAATTATTTTGTTATTCTGTTAACTTGAATTAAAAATAATGTGATTTTAGTTAAATGTTTCTTTGATAGTATTAGGCCCGTATACTAGAACGATACTCAATCGTTGATCTTTACTTGAATAGAGTTAGAACGATAAATAGCGCCATCCCTTTCTAAATTAATTTAAGGAGTAAGTATAAGGTGTTAGTACTTTTCACAGGATGGACCGGTACAATTAAAAAAAAACTAAGCTAAACTTTTACCTTTTTTTATAGCTTCTTTTTATTTCATCAAAAAACAGCGAATTTTAAAAGGAAAAAATGAAAAACCGCGAAAAGATTGGTCGGAAAGAGCCTTTTACCCACGTCGTTATTTCGAAATGCCGAGGCGAGTAGTTTTGTCAATAAAGAACGTACCAAGTCTATAAAAGTCTAAGATCTCAATTGGAAACACTGTGCGATACCGTACAGTGTATTAGCGAGCTTGTCTATTCGACATGCATAACAGTCTGCACATCGCACCCTGCAGATCGCATAATGAAACAGCTGCTTTAAAATGACTTCGGTAGCTTCCCCGTCACGTTTTATATTTTTACACTAGCTCTAAAAATTAAACATTATGGCGACCAACAATATTAATTTTAGTGTGATAGTGCTTTTACCACAATGGCATAAACTTAATAAGCCTGATTAGTTTTTATTTTAAACCTAATTTAACCTAACCTACCCTACGGCCCGATGGACCGACCACTTGCGAAAGGTCGCTGGTGGAGGCTAGATGAGGAAATCGGAGGACCGGGATATCTGGCGCAAAATGGGGGAGACCTATGTCCTGCAGTGGACTGTGATAGGTTGAAAAGAGAGAGAGAAACCTAATTTAACTAATATTACTGTTATTTTGTTGTATGGAAAAAATATCGATATAAACTATCCACCTAGTAAGTGATGTCCCAACACTAGCAAAATTGCCATCTGAACTGATCGCGAACTATACGGTGGTTTGGGTAATTAACCATTTATTATAGACTCTGTAAGGTGCAGCAATATTGAGAGGAACACTTTTCGTTATTAAAATAAGGAACTTATGAATTTGTTATTTAAATTATATACTAGGTGGTAGACTCGATACTGAGTCGTCTGGGTAGGTACCACCGCAGTGCCAGATACCATCCCGTGAAACACGAGTGTTATGCACTTTTGTGTTTCGGGATGAGGGCACTGTAGCTAGTGAAATTACCGGGTATGAGAAATCTAACATCTGTTGTCTGGGGTGACGGGTGCAGTGCGGCATTGATGGAGAATAATAACTGTCTATCAGTTGTTTGTAGTAGTAATGACTCTGACAGTGAAATATTCGCATAAAAATACTATATCTGACTTGTTCAAGTATAATCCTGTTTTGTTCTTAACATATTTAACTTCTTTATTAATAACATTCTAGAATTTTCCATCTTATTCGATTCTTTGACGTCCTTTTCATTCGATTCGTAAGTTTTTAATGTCACATCTAAAGCTTTTGAATTTTGCGCCGTTGTATGTTTGGTAAAATCACTTTGAACATTGTTTCGAATCATTTTGGTTTTGTCGTGCGTTATCTTTTCGAAATCTTTAACGGATACATCTTTATCAGATTTCAAAGATTCTTCATTATAAGGCACAGCTTGTAATTTAATGTCGGTATTAATATTAATGTTTTTAAATTTGTTCAGCAAAAAGTTTATATGTTTATTTTGGTTTCGCATGCGCTCTTTGTTTTTACCATCCAATTCTGTATTGTGAGAGCTCAGGATATGTTTTCCTGCAGTACTATCAGTATTCATCCTCCCAAAGTTTTCTTTTGTATTTTCACATTTAGATTCTTCAATATTATTATAGATTTTCGATATCAAATCACTTTGAGCCCTATTAAGCCCTATTAAGTTTTCTTTATCATTAAATATTTCTGTAGCGACACCGCCTGAAATATCTTTGACTGGTTGTTCTTCATTAGTTTCATCTTTATTGACGAAATCAATAATCTCGATAGAAACAAAATTATCATTACAATTAGAATCATTGCTACATCTCGTATTTGTATCTGTATACGTGGAACCGATAGTATACACTTCAGTCTCATTGACATCTTGACGTTTTACTTTCATTAGATTTCTCAATTTCTCAAGTCTTGCATACCTCGCGGACGTTACTCTTTCTTTGACACACTTGTTTATACTGTTATAACCTTCTTTATCTTGTTTTGCATACAACTCTATTCTGTTTTCTTTGGTTTTAAATAAAGTTTCATCATGACCTTTATTAATATTAGGACCCTTACTTATCAATTTCTTTTTATCATAATTGTTGACAGTCGCTCCTATTGCACTTCTATTTATAGCCGCTTGCCACTTAAACTCAGGTAGATCACTTATATAACTAACATCAATTTCTTTATTACTATCTTTAGTAAAAGCTTCTTTAATACTGCATTTATCGATATCTACATCTATTCTGCTAGTATCTAAGTGAGTTTCTAGCTCTCTAAGACTATAGGTACCAGTTATAACTTCTTTAATATTACCTACATCTATTGTACTAGTATCTTTGTTAGTTTCTGTCTTTCGTAGATCATAGAGACCTCTTATAACTTCTATGACAATATCTTTATCAATACCTTTATCTATCTTGCTAGTATATTGGTCACTTTTTGCTCCTTTTAGATTAAAGGTACCAGAAATAGCTTCTTTAACACTGTTTCTACCAATACCTCTATCTATTCTGCCAGTATCCAAGTAAGTTTCTTCCTCTCTAAGATCATAAATACCAGTTATACCTTCTTTGACACTATTTTTACGTATACTGTCTGCCTCCCTAACATTATGGGTACTACAAACAGCCCCTTTAATACTATCTTTAGCTTTACCTACACCGATTCTTCTTGTATCTAAGTAAGTTTCTGCCTTTTTAAGATCATAAGTACCATCTTTGCCTTTACTTTCTACCTCCCTAACATTATAGGGACCAGAAATAGCCTCTTTAATACTATCTTTAGATTTACCTTCATCGATTTTTCTTGTATCTAAGTAATTTTCAGCCTTTTGAAAATCATATGTACCATCTTCACCTACACTTTCTGCCTCCCTAAGACTACAGGTACCAGTGATTGGGTAGTTCAGCCCCCCCACCCCCTTTACCTGCACCGCGTTATACTCGAGAGCGGGGCCCGCCTAGGCGAACAGAGCGCTGGGATCGGCGTTGGTCAGCTCGCACACAAACTGATCTTGCTCCAGGGGCTTCTTCACCCACTTGCCTAGTTTTGCTTTGTCGAACGCCTCTATGAGACGGTCTTTCGCTGCCTGAAAGATAAATATATTTACTAGGTTGTAGACTCGGTACTGAGTCGTCTAGGTAGGTTGGTACGGGAAGATATCTGGCACCTTGGTCCGCAGTGTCAGATATCGTCCCGTGAAATAGGAGAGTTTTGTACTTATGTGTTTCGGGATGAGGGCACTGTAGTTAGTAAAATTACCGGATATAGGAGATCTAAAACCTGTCGTCTCGGGTAACGGGCGCAGAGCAGTGTGCAGCGAGCTATGCTAAACAAGAGCGCCCTTTAAAAATACTACTTTCTAAGGGTATAGGGCAAGAAGTAATCTTGAGACTCACCTGATAAGCCGGACACAGCTGCTTGGCCTCGTTGTAAAGCAAATGATCTAAGTCAGCCGGCAAGTCGACTGACGCCATACCGAATTCCGTCTCCTGGGAAATACAATATTAAATTCATTAACCCATTGAACGGCGTTGACACAAAGCCGTCAGAAAAAGTAAAGGACGCGGTCACCAGAACGGCCATTAGTTCTGCAACATACGTGACCACTGCCACTTCAACTGTATTACGGATCAGTGTGGAATACCAGAAGATGTGTTTCATGTTGCAGTGGAATGTGTGAGGAATAAGGATTTGAGATACTTCTTTTTCAGAAATAACTTACAATATGTCGGTTTGTGCAACACAGTTTTGGCTAATCCTACATTGATGAGAAGCGTGTAGCTTGTACAAAATTGTTAAGGTCTGCTTTGTTAATAGATAATTTATTTATGTGATTTATTTGTAATGTTAAATACTAGTATGTATATTATTGTTATAGAGCGACATGTTCACCCATTGAACAAGCTTGGTAAATAAAGAAAAAAAAAATTATGGATGCTTAATCGATTAAGAGCGTCGGTGGCTCAATGTGCGGACTGTCGCCTTCCTACTAGGGCTGAGGTTCGAATCCCGACACGTACCAGGTGTTTTGAATTTTCGAAAATATATGTACGTTATCCGACGCTCTTACGGTGAGGAAAACATCGTGAGGAAACCTTCATGCACGCCTGCGAAGAGATTCGAGTTGTGTGTGAAGTCGTCCAATCCGACTGGAGCCCGCGTGGGCTGGACGACTAAGGCCTAATCGCCCTATACGGGTAGGCTCGTGCCCCTCGGTGAGGACGTTTAATGAGCTAATGATGGTGGATGCTTAATTACAATTTAAAATTAAATACTTATTTTTTTTTCTACTCTTCACCTATCGCAGTCCATTGTTGGATAAGGTCTCTCCATTTTGCCCAATATCCCAGTCTCGCTTCCCTCTCATCAGCCTCCACCACAATCTTCCGCAAAGTAGGTCCATCGGTCCGGGCGTCCTACGCTTGCCAAGACGCGGTCTCCACTCCAGAACTCAGTCTCTAAATTCTCTCTAAGCGCTATATATTACAAAGTGCTATTTAGAACCCACCTGAGGCAGCAGAGGCAGTTTCTTCACGATATACTGCCACCTAGCGAACATGCTTTGCTTGCAAAGCAGCGAGGGCTGCCCGCTCTCCAACTTGCCCGTGGTCGCGTTCACTATTTCCGGCAGCTGGGGACACACGCCGTTTTGTATTGAGTTTATATATCTAGTCTAAAAGTCTGGGGGTTAGGGTTGCCACTTTCGACTATTTGGTGTTGCGGTTGAGATGTCGGCTGCAACACCAAGGGTTCGATCCCCGGGCAGTACAAACAGTTGTGTGCATGAACATGTCTAAATTGTTTTGGTGTTATAATAATATGTATGTATTTACAAAAAAAAATCTGTATATAAGTAAGTTTATTCGTCATGCCCATACTACAGGCTTCACGCTTAACTTGGGGCTAGATGGCGCTGTGTGAATGTCAGTGGATATTTATTATTTATTATATAGTATCGTACTATATTTCAATACTCTGTGCTTATTAAAAATTCTTCCTGTATACAAAAATACAAATACCAAAATCTTAATTTATAGCAAACAAGTCTATGTTTTAGTGTACAGGACGATCAGGACGCTCATCTGATGGTAAGTCATACGCCTGACCATAACAGAGTGGCATTAAAGGAGATAAACAACTGATATAACAGTTATTATTTATGTCAATGCCGCACTGCGCCCGTCACCCGAGACAACAGATGTTAGGTCTCCATACCCGGTAATTTCACTAGCTACAGTGCCCTCATCCCGAAACACAGAAGCGCATAACACTCGTGTTTCCCGGGACGATATCTGGCACTGCGGTGGTACCTACCTAGACGACTCGCTACCGAGTCTACCACCAAGTAAATATATTTATCTTTCAGGCAGCGACAGACCGTCTTATGCTGTCACTCGTCCATATCCTTGATTATTTAGAAGACTTGCTGAAAGAAGCTTTCTCATGTGACACTACACTTGTACAAAATGCTACATTATCAGACTTGGAAGATTTGCCAAATTATAACGTATACCTTCAAATCCCAAACATGGAAGCCTTGATGTGAATGAATATACCACTTTTAACTTCCAGACTACCGCAAAATATACCTAAACCTTTAATCTAATTTGGGGTAGGCTGGAAAATCTGCCAATTTAATTTTCAACCCTAACACTATAACAATAAAGTTAAATATAGAACTCACCGGGGTGGTGCCACACTAGCATACGCTGAACGAAGGTGCCTTTTAATATGACGTGACGCCTGGGCAATTTGCTACAATGTCTAACTTGGAAGATTTTCCATGATGTCACTCGTATATCAACTCAGAAGATTCTGTGTTTATAACTAATGAATAAATACGCAACCTAGAACTGCTCTACCAGGAATCCTTTAAAGATCATGACCTAACTGCCAATTTTAATTCCAACCCTAACACCACAGCATCAAGGGTAAATGTAGCACTCACCGGGGTGTTGGCACACCAGCAGATGCTGAACCAGGGCGCCCTGGCAAGGATCCTCGGAACTGGTGCGGCAGCTAGCTGATGTACACTCGGAACCACTCTGAGAGCCTTGGTGTGTTGGTAGCCACTTACCACCAGTAGATACTAGGCGACATTCTTGGTCAGTTGCGACTTACCATACACTGCTTAAACTTGGTTGCCCGCTCATGTCGTGATGAAACTCTTTTAAATTCGATTGCATTGGATCGCGAAGTATGTTATATTTAACATAAAACCTTACAAAGACACTAATTGGTCTAACATTTGATATGACACCCATGTATCGAAATCCTCGATAACTTAGAAGAAATGTCATAGTGTAATAACATCTTCTGAGGAAACCTGATGAGGTCGCATCTTCAAGATTTACTCTGTTGTCACTCATCTATAGACTTGCTGCGAGAAGCTTTTTCACGTGACACTACACTTGAGAGCGTCGGTGGCTCAATGGTGTGGACTGTCGCCCTCCTACCGGGAGGGCTGAGGTTCAAATCCCGACACGTACCAATGTGCTTTCGAATTTCCGATTCGAAGGTTGTGTGTGAAGTCGTCTAATCCGCACTGGGCCCGCGTGGACGACTATGGCCTAATCACCCCATACGGTTGGCTCGTGCCCCTCGGTGGAGCGTTTAATGAGCTGATGATGATGACTACACTTGTTCAAATTGCTATATTATTAGACCTGGAACATTTGCCAAGTTATAACGCATACCTTCAAATCCCAGACATAGAAGACTTGATGTGAATGAATATACCACTTTTAACTCCCATACTACCGCAAGATATAAACCTTTAATCTGTTTTGGGATGGGCTTGAAAATCTGCCAATTTAATTTTCATACCTAAAATTACAGCATCAAGGGTAAATATAGCACTCACCGGGGTGGTGGCACACCAGCACACGCTGAACGAGGGCGCCCTGGCGGGGGTCCTCGCCTCCGTGCTGGCCGCCCTCGCCAGCAGCGGCCTGTGCAGCTGGAACGGGGGCGGCAGCGAGCTGATGTACGCTTCTATACGGCCACAGATTGCCCTGCGAAAGAATACTTTGTTTCACTAACCAGAATACGATGGACCGACGACGAGACCGTTGATCTGCAGACTCCCTGCAAATCGCATAGTGTAAAAACAGTTAGAACAGAAAGGGTACCTGTTTTTACTGATATGAGACTATGCGATTTGCAGTGAGTCGGCACATCAACGGTCTGCAGATCGCAAAGAGTAATAAGTGCTTTAATCGTGAATCTTGTAGTATGGATACTAAACAATGAATAAACGTACGCGTATTATCATCATCAGCTCATTGAACGTCCCCACCGAGGGGCACGAGCCTACCTATACGCGGGTGTATAGGCCTTAGTCGTCTACGCGGGCGTGCATGAAGGTTTCCTCACGATGTTTTCCTTCACCGTAAGAGCGGTCGGATAACGTACATATATTTTCGAAAATTCGAAAACACATTGGTACGTGTCGGGATTTGAACCTTAAAACGCACGCATAAACTTTTTTTGTAAATACATATTATACAAAAACCCAGACCATGCACACAAATGTTTATACTGCCCGGGGACCGAACCCGTAACCCTCGGCGTCTACTACACGTCTCAACTATAACACCACATGGGTCGTCAAATAAATGATTTAATTCTCGTTTAAGAAATTCATGGTCCTTTAGTTTTAAGTTTTTATTATTTATAACTTCATTCCCTCAGAATTATAATCATTTCAAAGGATTTCCAAATGTTTACCACATTCTACATACTAGGTGGTAGACTCGATACTGAGTCGTCTAGGTAGGGACCACCGCAGTGCTAGATATCGTCCCGGGAACCTGGATGTTATGCACTTTTGTGTTTCGGGATGAGGGCACTGTAGCTAGTCAAATCACCGGGTATGAGAGACTTAACATCTGTTATCTCGGGTGCCGGCGCAGTGCGGCATTGATGGAGGATAATAACTGTTTTTCAGTTATTGTTTGCCTTGCCGATCTGTCATGTTCAGGCGTATCACTTACCATCAGGTGAGAGTGCTGGCCGTCCTGTACATTTAAACGGTGACTTTGGTAATATTAAAAGAACTTAATTCTATCTTGGTACACTGTACACAAATATTACAATATCAACCTACAAACCGAGTCATTGAATCGTTTACTTTGGACGTCGTAGCACAATGAAATTGACATTTAATGAGTTTTTATTGTCTTTTTGTTATACATGTGTTGCGATGTGCAAAAATAATAAATTATTTCTTCTTTCTTTCTTTCATTGGATGCTATCATTAAATGTGTAGATGGATGATAATTATTTCGTAATTATGCACTACCAAGTATAAGCATAAGGAAACATATAAATATGTATTCCGGAAACATAGCTTGTAGAGTGAGACTGATAACTAGTGAATTTCATTTATATTTATTTATGTATGCCCATAATTAATAACAGCACGAACATTTAATTAGAATACATTTTTAGATTAATGTTTAACATTTTCATGTTAGAAAAAAGGACTCTTTCTTTTCTTACTCAAACCTCCAACGTCCTATACAAACTGAAAAATATCCGAACAAGTGACTTTCACTCTCTCAGCGAGATTCGAGGCCACGATTCGCGGATCCGTCAGCGATCTTAACACTCGTACCAATAGACCACTAAAGAAGGACAGAAATAAAGAAAGAAAAATATTTATTCTAACGCATATAATATTTTTTCTATTACATACAAATAGAATTAGCGTGTCTGTTTGTAATATTGTAATAACATATATTTTCTTCATGCATTCATATGCATATATATATATACATATATTCATATATACATATATTCATATATTCATATATATATACGGTACATTTTACGGAACATACGCAAAAACAACATTTTTTTTTTTAATCTGTCCGTCTGTCTGTTTCTTCCAGATTATCTCTAAAACGGCTGGGCGGATTTGGACGTGACTTTTTTTAAACATGTCGCTGATGTAATAAGGAAACATAGCTTCTTTGATTTTCGAAAATACTTTTTATTTTTTAAAAATTAAGCAATGTTCTACCGCGTGGCAGCCGCACGTCGCGTGAATCAACGAAGCGATTTTAGGTAATGCGTAAAACACAACGGGAGAATATAAATAAATATCCACTGACATTCACACAGCGCCATCTAGCCCCAAGTTAAGCGTGAAGCCTGTATTATGGGTACTAAACAACGGACAAACATACTTATATACATGTTTTTTGTAAATACATACATAGAAAACACCCAGACCATTACAAACAGACATGTTCATGCACACAAATGTTTGTACTGCCCGGGGATCGAAACCGCAACCCTTGGTGTTGCAGTCGACGTCTCAACCGCTACACCAAATGGGTCGTCGAATCTCTTATATATCTTAAAGCACGGGTAATACAGCGGGGAAAAGCTAGTTATGAATTACAAGAACAAGTCCGCGGAACTAGATATACGAAGTCGGTCAACGAAAATGCACTTAATAAATATGAAAATTACTTTGCTCGTATTAATGGACACTCAGCTTGGGAAATACAAGGTATTCCCAGTGTTAATTTTTTTTAATCCTCTTTAGGTAGACATTTGACCGCCACCTCACCGGATGGTATGTGATGATGCGGCCGAGGATGGATCATGCCTGCCTAGAAACAGCCTATTCACTCTTGCCTCGAACACGGCCAGGTTGTTATGTTCACCATCACCGAGACAACAGATGTTAGGTCTCTCATACCCGGTAATTTCACTAGCTACAGTGCCCTCAGCCCGAAAAATGAAGTGCATAACACTGGTATTTCATGGGACGACATCTGTGAGGTAGTATCTACTTTGACGTCTCAGTACCGAGTCTACCGTCTAGTTAAATATGTTTCCGCCATGAATATAGCAAATCGAGTGTACAGAAAGTCAGTTGCAGAAGGGTACGTCACGCAACCGACCGGTTTTGGACGTTAGGAAATACTGGAACCTAGGTAAACGCTTGATATTTTTCCACTTTCCAATCATTTTACTGCTTCAACGCGGTTACAAGTATGTATGTGTTCCCAATAGCCTATAATGAGGCACAGGCCTTTGCATAAGCATCGAATGGGTCCATCATCATCACCCCATATACGTCCCCACCGAGGGGCATGAGCCTACCCGTACAGGGTGATTAGGCCTTACTCGTCCACGCGGGCCCAGTGCGGATTGGACGACTTCACACACAACCTTTGAATCTCTTCGCAGGCGTGCGTGAAGGTTTCCTCACGATTTTCCTTCACTGTAAGAGCGTCGGATAACGTACATATAATTTCGAAAATTCGAAAACACATTAGTACGTGGCGGGATTTAAACCTCAGTCCTCCTGGTAGGAAGGCGACAGTCCACACCATTGAGCCACCGACGCTTCAACGCGTTCATTGTTTATCTAAGTGGAGGCAGAACCCCGTCACCGTCCGTTAGCCAGTTACAGTATCTCACCCTCCGCGACCGCGCGTATCCGCCATAACTTATCGGAGTTTTATTTTCAACAAGTTTTACAAATTTAGTGTTAATTATTGAAAAAAAAATAATTGAAATCAGTTACCGTGAAAATCATGCAGCCATCTTTGCCTTTAGCTTGTTTCTTATCTATGATACGTGAGTTATTTTATTTTTGAAAAAAAAAAATCCTTTGGGATCCCCACGGGGAGATCTTACAGTTAAAGTGCTTTTAGGGTTTTTAATTAGTTTGGTTAATACATAACACTTTACTAGACTACTACTACTAGGTGGTAGACTCGGTACTAAGTCGTCTAGGTAGGTACCACCGCAGTGCCAGATATCGTCCCGGGAAACAGGAGTGTTATGCACTTTTGTATTTCAGGATAAGGGCACTGTAGCTAGTGAAATTACTGGGTATAAGAGACATCTGTTGTCTCGGATGTCGGGCGCAGTGCGGCATTGTTGGAGGATAATAACTATTAGTTGTTGGTCTCCTTCAATGCCACTCTGTCATGGTCAGGCGTATCACTTACCATCAAGTGAGCGTCCTGACCGTCCTGTACACTTATAACATAAAAAATATCATTGCAGGCTGAATTGACGACCCATTGTTGCGGTTGAGAGGTCGACGATCGACAATCGATCCCGGGCAGTACACGTAGTCTCATTTGTGTGCATGAACATGTCTGTGCGGTCTGTCTGGTCTGTGCGGTGCTTACTAAGTACCTCGACATAAAGCTGAGTGGGCACCTTTCAGTGTCCTTACTGTAATTTAGACTTAGAACTTTGTATGTATTTGGCACTGAATAAATGATTTTATTATTATTATTATTATTACTTAATGTTATATTTATGACATACAATTATACATTAAAATGTTGACCTGAACGCGTCATTAAAGGGTACAAAATCAACAGCACGAGCACACTACAATGTCACTATGACATGTAGCGAGCGACGTGATTATGTATGAAAATTGTGCCCAACTGACGCGACGGGCAGACTTTTGCCGCGGACACTTTTTGAGTGAGATTGTGCATCGGGTTTATTGTTTGTCGTGTCCCTCGGTGGGGACGTTTAATGAGATGATGATGATAAAGGCTTTTGAAGGTATGGGATGGTGACAATCGTATTCTTATCTGCCATCACCCATTTTATTTGATCACCCGATCGAATGTTAACAAAGTCAAAATCTATTTATTCAAATTAGGCTTACATAAAGCACTTATGAACGTAAAAAAATTTCACAAAATACAATAAAAAAAAACAGCTAAAGTACGAAAGTCAAGCACAAAAATTATTTTCGATACTTGTAAAAAAAGCGCTTCAGTGTTTTGGCCTGTTGAGAAAGAAGCATCCAACAAAACTCAACAATACAGCCTTTTTAGGGTTCCGTAGCCAAAAGGCAAAAAACGGAACCCTAATATATTCGTCAAGTTTGTCTGTCTGTCCGTCCAAATAACACAAACCCTCTTTTCTCCGAAACTATAAGCACTGCACTATTCAAACTTTGTACGTATATGAATTCTGTGAACCGCTATAAGGTTTTAATAAGAAACTTGAAAAAAAAATATATATTTTGGGGTTCCCCATATATTAGACTGAAACTCAAAACTTTGTATTTCATCGTACCCCCACGTGTGGGCTATCAATGTGTAGATCTTAAAAATGGTATTGAGGTTTCTAATATATTTTTTTATAAATTGAATAGTTTGCGCGAGAAACACTTCCAAAGTTGAAACAAGTGTGCTCCCCCCCCCCCCCCTCAAATATGGGGTTAATGAAATCGAAGAAAATATATGATGTACATAACCATAAAATTTAACAACGAAATTTAGTTTGCACGATTTCTGGTGTGTACTTTTTTTATACATCATAAACGGTGAACCACTATTTTTTCATATCAAAGCTTTCGTAGGTGCGTAAGTAAATAAAAATTCTTTTATTTTATATTACTTGCTGCTGCGGAACCCTGCACTTGGCCAATTTTTTAAACACTGATTTAATGTACAAATATATAATAAATAATGAAATAGCTGAGCAGTTTCAGACCATGGATTTTTATCACATAAATATTCGTCAATCGTGTAGTACCCTTTTTTAGAAATGTTTTTTTATTCTAGCTTTAACATGTGTACAGCAGCTTTTCAATATTTGCGGTACCTTATTGAAAAACTTTATTCTTCCTATAAGAGATTTGCCTACTTTATGTAGTCTTTAGTCTGGAACAGCGAGTTTGTTTTTATTCCTAGTATTCAAATTGTAAAAGAGCCTCGGTTGCTCAATGTATGGACTGTTGCCCTCCTACCGAGAGGGCTGAGGATGTGTTTTCGAATTTTCGAAAAATATTTTATGTACGTTATCCGAAGCTCTTACGGTGAAGGAAACACGAGGAAACCTTCGCAAGCCTGCGAAAAGATTCAAAAGGTTGTGCGTGAAGTCGCCCAATTCGCACTAGCCTGCGTGGACGACTAAGGCCTATGCACTGTTTACGGGTAGGCCGTTTACGTCCCCTCGGTGGGACGTTTAATGAGCTGATGATGATGATTGAAATTGTGTGAATCACAATTTGTTTTTGAAGTTGTTATACTATTTACGCATGTAAACGTAACATACTCGACGCACCGTATAAACCACAGATTTTCCAATACAAGAGATGGGGCGAGCCGCGTTTAAAGTGCGACAAATGTAAGCTCAATGAGCATACACTGGCTGCCAGTTTACGCTCTGTGAGACGAGTGAAGACGCACGAATATTAGAAGAAATTACCGTTTTTTTCCAAAATGTCATCCTGTGCAATGTAACATGCCATCATCGCAATGAATCAGTAAATTTACCAAGTAATAGAATAACTTTTCACAGGTAAGAACTGAAAAGAAATTGCGACACTGGGACTGCCTATAAACTTGGCGGCTTGTCCAGTCTAATTGTATATTCGGATGTCTGTGGTATAAACGCATAGGCACACTGAATCGATTATGTTTGTTGTTTTTGTGAGTCTTGCATCAAACTTGCACGCTTGGGGGATCAAGTATTTGGTGCGATGGAAATGTATTTCATAACGGATTGCATGTGTGAAATAGGCTGATATTGATTGAGGTGATAGTTAGCAATGATGTAAAAAAGTATGGATTCGTGATATGCTCACAAAACAATCGAAAAAAGTGTTCCGAATGCAGTGACAGCACACATACACATGTTTCGAATTGCGAACACATTTAACTAAACAAAAGAGTAGAAACTGTACTCTCTTCGGCGGTTCGTTTCTGAGACACGGATGGCGTATCTACCTTTATATATAGAGAATATCATTGGCCAGGGGCGGATCGTAAATTTGTGTGGCCCTAGGCAGAAGCTACTGAGGGGCCTATCAACTAATAGTCATGTTAAATAACTGTTTGTATAATTATATTTTATGGCTATAAATTCTTTATTGCACAAAAAACATAAATATTACTAAAAATTACGCAATTATTAATTGTACAAAAGGCGACCTTAATTGCTGTGGGAGCAATCTCTTCCAGGCAACCTTTGATTGTAAGAGAAACCGAGTCGCCCAGGGCCGTCTCTAGGTCATGTGGCGGCCGTGTGCAAACATTACCCTAGTGGCCCCTAGCAAGCGCGCGGTCCACGGAGGAACTCATAATGCGAGCGTCGCTCGGCGCCCCTACCACCGCGGCACCCGTGTGCAACGCACACCACCCACCTAAAAGAAACACGCCCCTGGAGTCGCCTATTGTTTTAAAATAAAAAATAAAAATTAAAGATCTTGTTCCGTGGTGGTGGGAGCCTGATGACCTGTGCAACAAGTATTTTAAATACATATCACAGGCATCAGTCTCTCATAAACTACAAAATAAGTTGTAAACCTTGCGATAAACTTTTGTTTTCCTTAAATTTTTTGTGTTTATGATGAGAAAATAAACTTGATTTTTATTTTTTTATTTATTATTTTTAGCGTAGTCAGTGGGCTCCTAGTAACCTGGGGGCCCTGGGTGCAGCCCAAGTAGCCCTTGGGTAGATCCGGCCCTGGTACCTACATGGTATTTATTATGAAACAAAGCGTTCAGGACTGTTAGAACTAGTCTTGCCAGGTTCTATTACTTTTAAATCGGTACATGAGGTCAACGAAATCGGTATTCAAGGTTGCAGAATGGGACAGTAACAAAAAAAGAAGTGACACTGATGTATGCCATATTGATAATGTAATTAGGAAAATTACGTAATATATATTAGAAAATGCTTTTAATTTTCATATTAAGCGGGACATTTAGCGTCCCGATCCGGTACAAATCGGTACATCTGGAACACTAGTCAGGATACTCACATGATGGTAAGTGATACGCCTGACCATGACAAAGCGGCATTGATTGAGACCAACAACTGATAGACAGTTATTACTCTCCATCAATGCCAATGATGGAGAAGATAGATGTTAGGTCTCTTAAACCCGGTAATGTCACTAGCTACAGTGCCCTCATCCCGAAACACAGAAGCGCAAAACACTGGTATTTCACGGGACGATATCTGGCACTGCCGTGGTACCTACCTAGACGACTCAGTACCGAGTTTTCTAAGCTATAATTAGACCTAATAAATTGAGTTCATCATCATCGTCATTACAGCCTAATATGTTCACCTCTGAACGAACCGAACGACCGATCGCTAGCAGTTGACATCCATCTGCTACCCGCCACCTTAACCAGGTCATCCGTCCACCTGGTTGGGATTCGGCTTACGCTTAATTCTGCGTATTTTTTTTGAGAGCGTCGGTTGCTCAACGGTGTGGACTGTCTCCCTCCTACCGGGAGGGCCGAGGTTAAAATCCCGCCACGTACCAATTTGTTTTCGAATTTTCAAAAATATATGTACGTTATCCGACGCTCTTACGGTGAAGGAAAACATCGTGAGGAAACCTGCGCACGCCTGCGAAGAGATTCAAAGGCTGTGCGTGAAGTCGTCCAACCCGAACTAAGCCCGATAGGACGACTGAGGCCTATACGGGTAGGCTCGTGCCCCTCGGTGGGGACGTCTAATTAGCTGATGATGACTTTATTTTTTAAATCTACGTTTGTAAATGATTTTTTATTTTCTACGAGTGTAATGATAACATGTATCTATCAAATAAATCCTTCAACAAGTGTAATAATTACTGACAATCATTACGTAACTCGCCGCGTAATATCCTGCACAGTTTTCCTAGACTCAAATCTAGGCATACCTGTATGTCTAGATTTAACTACGGGTTTCGCTGCTCCGTTGCATAACGAAACCGACTTCTGTATATATTAATGGGAAATTTTAATATGCACAAGGAAAACTTAAAAGGCTTAATAACCATCCGCCTATAAAGCCCCATAAATGGGCCCAGGCCTTCTTGCAAAGCATGCTTTTAGTGAAACTTCCCGTTAACGGGACTGAAAATTGTTATTTTGGTATATGTACCGTATCATCATCATCGTCCACGCGGGCCCAGTGCGGATTGGACGACTTCACACACAACCTTTGAATCTCTTCGTAGGCGTGCGCAGGTTTCCTTCGCCGTAAGAGCGTTGGATAACGTACGTTTAATTTCGAAAATTCGAAAACATATTGGTACGTGGTGGGATTTGAACACAGCCTCCCGATAGGAGGGTAACAGTCCACACATTGAGTCACCGAGGAACTACGTATATATTATAATCATAATTACCCTTGAAGAAAAAACTTGTTATTTCAATATAGTAAATAAATTCAAATTTTATTTATAGATAAAAGATTTTTATCATCATCAGCTCATTAAACGTCCCCACCGAGGGGCACGAGCCTACCCGTAAGGGTGATTAGGCCTTAGCCGTCACGCGGGCCCAGTGCGGATTGGACGACTTCACACACAACCTTCGAATCTCTTCGCAGGCGTGCATGTTTCCTCACAATGTTTTCCTTCACCGTAAGAGCGTCGGATAACGCACATATATTTCGAAAATTCGAAAATACATTGGTACGTGGTGGGATTTGAACAGCACAGCCCTCCCGGTAGGAAGGCGGCAGTCAACACCACTGAGCCACCGACGCTCTATCTATCTATTAGATTTTTTATGAAAGGAAAATATCAGCTAATATGT
>PQWD01012309.1:0-43226 GCA_019425675.1 Leucinodes orbonalis
TTGTTAGCACCACCCATGCTATTAGACAATATGCTAATACCGGATTGTGCCATCGCATAATATATGGTTTTAATACTTGAAGATCGGCCACGGCGTAGTGTTCTAAATACGTAGATTAGTCTCCGCATACGCTCGGCGATCAGTTTGATGTGAGTTTCCATGTCATTAATTCGTCAAGGAGTACCCAAATATTTTATGGTATTAGTCTTTCCAACTCAATACACTGACAGTTTTGGATGGGGTCATCACACCTATGCAATTTTAATTTTAAATTGTTATCAGGTAGGGTTCTTTTTGTTATTGTGAATGTTATGTATTTGGTTTTTGTTTCGTTCAAAGTCAGTATATTGTTTTGTAACCACCGATCTGCAATGCGGAGTCCCTCCTCTGCACTATTCCTTACTTCGTTCCATGATTTTCCGTGGAAGATCATCGCAGTATCATCAGCGAAAGTAAAAATTCTACAATTAACCAGCTTCAGATTGCAAAGGAATTAATGTAAATAGGAAGAGAGTAGGACTTATTACACTTCCTGTGGTACGCCGTACGTTACTTCTGCGACCTTGGAGACCAGGTCTCCAATTTTGACTTTCTGCACTCTGTGGGACAGGAACTAGTAAATAATTGCAGGACCCTACCCCTTATACCAATTTTCTCCACTTTTTGTAAAAGTAGTTTCGTGGAGACGTATCAAGGCCTTTGCGAGGTCGAGAAACACGCCTATGCACTTGTCTTGTTATCTAGGTGTTGGGCAATATAACCAGTCATCTGGGTTACGGCTTCGGTAGTTGACACTCCAACTCTAAAACCGTACTGATTTTGAGAAAATAAACTTTCGCTCTCAAGAAATTTCAAATAGTCTCGAATTCATAACTTTTCCATAATTTTTGATAGAGCGGTTAAGACTGAGATGGGGCGATAATTGTTGACGCAATCTTTTCTACTCCTTTATGTATTGGGCGAATGATTGAGATTTTGAATGAGTCTGGAAATACCCTGTGTCAAAGCAAAGGTTGATTATCTCAATCTCTGCCATCATGGATCCCTGCCAGCTTTATGACCTGTCCTAAATACGTGTACTCCTGCACTTGTTCTATGGGTTGACCATCCAACAATAGGGTTTGGTGTGAGATCGGTGGAAGCCATGACCTTCGTTTTGTTCATATTCATTTTAAGGCCTGTTCGTAAAGAGCGTGATATAGCTGCTCCAGCATGAGTTGCAGGTCTTCTGCAGATACAGCAATTAAAACTATATCTCCGCGTAGTGCAGGTGATTTAAGTTCACACATCCACGTTTAGTCCCTTGCCATTCCAGTCAAGTGTCTTTGAATATATCCTCCATAGCATTAGTAAACAGCTTAGGATATCAATCTCTTGGCGGATCCCTTCTCAACTGGTATGGGGTCTGTTGGTAATTTTTAGCTGCACGGTCATTTTAGCCGACTTATACAGGATTTTCAGGATCTGTATATACCGGTAGTCTATGTGACATCGATGGAGCGACTGGGTTACTGCCCAGTGTTCAATTGAGTCAAACGCTTTTTCTAATCGACATAGGCTAGGTATAGAGGCCTGTTATATTCTTCGATTTTTGTATAACCTGTCGGAGTGTCATGATATGATCTATCGTTCCGAAGCCATTCCTGAATCCCGCCAGTTCTTTGGGCTGATTTTTGTCTAGTTTTCGTGTCAGGCGAGTGGTCAGAATTCTGGAGAACACTTTGTATATCTGGCTTAAGAGTGAATGGGGCGGTAGTTTTTTTCAGTAACGTCTTATCGCCTTTCTTATGGAATAAACAACGATACTTTTTGTCAATCTTTGGGTATTCTCCTGTGAACAAAACCTCGTTGAATAGAAGATTCAACTCCTTAACAACAGCTCGCCCTCCCGCTTTCAGTATTCCACGGTGATACCGTCTCTCTCGGGGCCTTAAACTTCTTGATTTGTTTCAGTGCTTGCTTCACTTCATATGTACTGATTTTGGAATATCATCTGATAGTGTCGCCTAAGTGGAGCACGTTTGTCATTAGGATCAAGAGTAGTCGATTGAGGTATAGTGGTTGAATACAGGTCCCATAGAACTTTGCCGTGATTTTCCTGATCTCCTCGATGTTACTTGTTAGGTTGCCATAGCTATCCCTCAAGGTATTGAATTCGTTTCCTCCGGTACTTCGCTGAAACACTTCGAAGCCTCGATTTTTCTCTATGAGCTCCCGTGTTTCATTTTCAAAGTGTTTTTGTGTCGGATTTCACGTTTGAGAGTCTTATAGATTATCAGGTTAAACTCGTGGTGTGCATCGCTATTGAATTTATCACTGGCATATTACGGGTTCTTTCATCTTTCAATTGCCTGTCAACGAATGTATTTGTACAATTTATGGAGTTAACAACCAGGTCTCTACGTTATTTTTCTAATTTCTAATAAAAGCTAAGATATTGTGTGTGTGTGTGTGTGGTTGTGCGTGCGTGCGTGCGTGCGTGCGTGCGTGCGTGCGTCGTGCGTGCGTGCGTGCGTGTGTGTGTGTGTGAACTCACAAAAAAACCATGTTGTGTTCCGTAAGTTTCCTTCATCATAGCAAAGCCCGTCCCTTACGGAAACTTACGGAATTCATCTGACGGTGCATATTTTGTCTCAATTTTAACGTAGGTTAAAATTGACACAAAATTTGCACCTAACCTACCTGCCTATATGCAGCGAGGTATATCTTAAATGAATATCCTGCATGTATCGTAACATAACAAATTTTAAAACACTTCACTCACATCTACATAGGTAGATAGATACTTTTAAAATTATCTTTTAAATATTAACCGTGAAGCAGGAAACAAACATAGACACATATTTGATGAACACATTAGTGTATAATTTAAATGTGTTTTTTGACTTACGTTACGTTATACGTCATTTTTCTGTCTTTGTCAACTACAATAAGTTACACTTTATTCACGCGTTTATGATTGTATTTTCGTGATTGCACATTTAATTAACGCATCACAGTCATTAATAGTAAGTCAGTAAAAACAAAAATGGCTTTGCATTCTTACAATGATAATCGTGAGTTCATCTAGCTATAACATAAATAAATTTGCGACGTACATAGTATACTTACTTACCTACTCGTGCATGAGGCCACTCGTAGGAACCATCGTGAACCACTTAACCGTGCTTAAGCAAACATTATAACTTAATTTTAATTCTATTTCTGCGTCGTAAAAATAAACATTAAATTCCTATATACTTGTATAGACTAGATACTCGCACGCAGCTTCATTCGATTGTGGTTTGAATTTTATGTCTACAGAAAGTTTTTATAAGTATTTATTATACTAGATCACTTAGGTTTACCTGGGCTGTCAAGTTTTCATGGCTGGTATAGGGTTTATCAAAATTAATTATAGCCCTCCATATTTTGACGGTTTTATATAAAATCATACAACAAAGCAAGTTTCATATAATCTTACTATTTAATTCCTAATATTGTTTCACGACAATTCTGTATCTCAGGAGCTCAATCACTCCAAAGATAAAGTGCTGACTTAAAACGAAAGGATTCCGCCTTCAGTGACTTGTAAAATCTTTTGTGGTAAATTCATACAATTTGTTTTGACCCAATTAGTGTAATGGTTGAGACGTCTTCAACAGTTTGATCCCTGGACAGTACAAACATTTGTGTGCATGCACGTATGTTTGTATGGGTCTGTAATGTGCGTTTTATAATATAATATGTATGAATTTACAAAAAAAAACACATACAACTATGTTTTTGCGTTGTTTTACAAGTTTCACGCTTAAGTTGGGGCTAGTGGACGCTGTGTAAATGTCAGATAATAAGAAATATAATGTTTAAATAAAATAAGAGGACATGTAAGATTAAATTGAAGGAATACCTTCACAGTTATGACACTGAACAGTTACTGCATATGATCACATAGGAAACATTTCACACAATAATATTTATAACATAATCGCAAACTACAAATTACACTACTCATATACCTACTTGCCTTATAAAACTTTTAATAGAATTCTATGGTTTTTATTGGGCAAACAAGTGTATTTGTATAAAGCACTCTAGGAACAATCTTATATGCAATGTACAGAATTATCCTCTTGTAAAGTTTTTGAACATATACTAGTACCCTTAATGTAAAGTAATTACAATGAGAAGTTTGCATTTTAAAAATAAAAAATGTAATAACAACTTTTTTGTTCGCAATAAAATCCGACTTCATGCGTCATCTATAACTTCATGCATCAGGGGCCTCCGAATTTTATATTTTGTCCACATCAAATTTAGGCTAGGACACAGTTAAATAGAATTAATTATCTTATAAATAAAAAACTATTTTAATGTCATGAACTCGGGGTTATCCACAGCGAAATATTTATAGCAAACAATGCTAAACGACCTAGCCAAACAATTGTATTCTTGTCTGTAAAATCCAAATACCTAACTGATAGCTGAGATTTTTTACTCTATGTCTGTCATTTAAGTTTACAGTTTTGTTTGTCTGACTATACTAAAATCCGTGCCTAGCTGGATATATAGTTCATAGAGTGCAATAATTAATATGAACAATTTGGAAACCGACATAGGTATGCTTAAGAAGTAAGCTACTAGCTTATGGTTCCGGATTCAAAATCACAAAAACATTTGTGGGTATCTGCTTCATTGTGTGGACGTGTTTTATAACTTATACAATTTCTGCTCTAAGAACCCGTGATATTCTACTGCTGAACTTAGGGCCTACTCCACCACAGGGAAGTGTTTTCCAAAACCTGATATAGGTACCTTGTTAGTGGAGAAAGCAGCAAAAGCAAGAATATACCTACCCGTTCTATTATATGTGATACACATGTATTTATACAAATAAAAAAAGAACGAATAATATAACAAAGCGGGAACCAAACAACAGGTAAACTACTACATACCTTTGAACGCCAAAGACACCTAAAGGCGTCAGAAACAATACATTTCTGGCGTTCAAAGGGTTAAACCCCGTCACGTATCAATGTATTTTAATTTTTGAAATTATATACCTTTATCTGATGCTCTCATGGTTAAGGAAAACACGTGAGGAATCTTGCGTACGCCTGCGACGAGTTCCAAAAGTTAAATCAATCCGCACTGGGTCCACGTGGACGGCTAAGGCCTTTACGGGTAAACTTGTGCCCCTCGGTGGAGAGGTATATATATGAACTGACGATGACTCTGCCTCTTGCATTGCGTTGTCGTAGCGTCAACGCAGCACAACACACCAATGGGGCCTCGCCATAAGGGCTATTTGAATCTCGTCTAGGCTAATATACGGAATAGCTTCAGAATAGAGTCAGGAAAGTTTGACTCTTAGATCTTGTGCCAGATTATATGAAAGTGGACTCCCTTAACACTCTGACTTGGAAGAAGCCAAATTGCCATCCTCTAACTTCAGCTTAGGCAGTTGGCTTTGCCCAAGAGACTGGTTCCTCTCAAATATTGTCGAGGCGAATAATAAGAACGCTTATCGTGTCGCAAGGATCGGCGTCTTTAGAGTACTGCAATAACATCGAACGTTTTTCTGCCATTAGGGCAAGGGTTTATTCGCATAATTTTTGAGGTCTATTCATAAAACTAAAAACTTTGATCCTGTCGTGGACAGCTTCAATCAAACCACCGTTTATCGTCCACGGAAACGCAATTGTCTAGGCAAGAAAAGCGATTTCCTGGCTTGAGTTGAAAGGATTCAAGTTGGAGTTTTGAATGTGGGCTGCAGTGCGTCGGCGCGAGGTATTTAATAATAACTAAATAATAAAATAAAAATTATATTTTCAGTCAACTATCTGATGACCGGCGTTGCGATAGTTGCATGACTGGCGTTATCGTTAACCGAACGTGTAGCCGCTACGTCATTGCACCCTTGTCAAGGATGAAGCCAGCTTGATGTAGCCAGCTTGATGTAGCTAGATGTAGTGTAGAAATAAATGTGCGGAAGAAGTCGGTTCTGGGCTCCGTTAACTGAACGAGTAGGGCAAAACGCAACATTCGCATTGCTTATCGCGCCGGTTTTCTTCGAGACGGTGGTAAAACCTTAACAAAGGATGGCTCTACCACATTTAAACTCAAATAAAACGCAGTCAGAATATCTTCAAGATTTTTAGAGTATTTCAGACACCACACAAATCCTGATTCTGATTCTTGAAATAAAAACCAACCGAGGGCCTTCCTGATCATAATCATCATTACAGCCTAAAATATCCATTGCTGAACCTCAATCTCAAGGTTCACCTAATGATTCCACGCGGTCCGATCCTTGCAGTTGACATCCATCTGCACTCTTAACCAGGTCATCAGACCATCTGGTTCAGGTCGGCCTACGCTTCATAATAACACCGAAAGTGCGACAATGGTTTACATTTTGTGATTTAAAGTGGCAGAATCCATTAATTTTATCTATCAGACTCACCTTTGGAATATAGCCATTCTAATAGCACATGCAATGAGGAGTGAAATAGTAGTAAGCTTAATGTCACACAGACAACTCTGTCCATCGGGTAGTACCTATCGTACATTGAAATAGTCAATGAAAGGTATGTATGCCGATCGAGATTAGCTAAGATATAACATTAAGCACAACCGGTTTACTTATTCAGACAGCAAACTTCTTCTCAGTTAATTATTACTACTTTTATATGCAAATGAATTAATTTTGTGCTTAACTAATTTTTATCTGACCTATCTCAGTAAATTAATAAGAAACAATAAAATATTTTTATGATGCAGACACTGTTTTACAGTTCATAAATCAATTCATTGTAATGTACCAATTTTATTGGTAGATATACCTATACAAATTCGTTTGGTACCATGGACCATAAACCACGATGCGGCAGGCAATACAAAAGACCAGAGAGTATAACGGGCCACTATGCTTGGCGTTTGTGGACTATGAAAAAGCGCTCAATTCGATCGAGACTTGGGCTGTGCTTTCTATCCTCGTATTCTTCAATGGTGTTATTTGACAAGATGAAGTATTAAGATGCTTGTAGGAGAGCGCTACTACGAGAACCTATGTCCATCCGGTTTAATGAAGAGCTTACACAACCTATCCAATATCATCAAGGAGTAAGACAGGGAGACGATATGCCTCCGAAACTTTTCACAACTTATCTTCGATTTGCCGATGATTTTGTCTTTGTCTTTAGGTCTTATTATACCCGGTAATTGTCTGAAAATAAAGATGATTACTTGTTTTGGAGGGCACGCTAAGCCGATGGGACCAACGGGTCCCGGCATCTTATGATGGTAGTACCTAGTTAACAACATCCAATCTGCACTGGGTTCGCGTGTTGGGTTACGTACCAAAACTTCCCATAGCAATACTGTGTGGGAAAGCCTATCCGTGCACTGGGATTATAAGGCTTATATGATGATGAACATCTATTACAATCTCTGCCCGCCTGACAAATGTTTCATCATCTTCAGCTCATTAACGTTCTCACCGAGGGCACCAGCCTACCCGTAAAGGGTGTATAGGCCTTTGTCATCCACACCGTTCTAGTGCGTATTCGTTGACTTCACGGCCTGCAGTCAGTCGACACCAATGACATACTGATGTTCTACAACACAGATGTATAGATTATGATACAATTCACGTGGAGACTTGAGGTTTTAACTTGGTACTTCTGCCTTAGCGACATATTATGCAGTTAATAGCAATGGGATTTTGATGAATTCTTCCATAAATTATAATGTGTCAAAATGTAACATCACGTGTAGCACATCAGCTCGACATGTGTGACTAGTCTCTGTAAACTAGTTATGTTAACGTTATGTTACCATTTATATACAACCAATCAGCATTACGTACATATATACACAATTACCAACAAATATAGGTACACGGATTCACTCAACTATTATCAAAATCATTAAGTAAAGTTTAAAAATAATACATACGCAGTGATGTGCTTAAGCGAAGGATTACGCACACATTTTTAGTTCAATTAAAATTATTTAGTTTTATATAATTTTTCTCATGCGTTTATGTATGTTGAAAAACAATTATGTTGTTCCGTGGATACATACGCAACATAGTTTTTAGATAATTATAAGCAGTCCTTCACAAGGTTTAGTGTACAGAACGAATGTATGCATCAGACTTGTGTAAGTAAAAAAATACATTTATGCAAGTAAAACAACATTACCTACGTGCAAAACTGAATTGTTAGGATATTAAACTAACCATGTTTACTACAATAATAAGTAATTAAACACGATCGGTTTTAAGCGTTCACGTGCGTCAAATTCATATAGACCAGTTGATGGGGTCAAGTTATCGTTAAGCCATTTCATCTGACGATAACATCGTATATCAAAATCACTGTTGACGTCGATAATTATTGCCAAAATGGCGATATTATGACGTCACCCGTCATGTTTATTCGATCAAGGTTTTTAAAGTGCCTAAGTTAAGTCAATTTGACAGGTCATAGCTAGTAAATTATCAACTTGAAGTTTATTATAATTTTTGATTACTTTCTTGTTATCGAAAAGTCTTAACTCAGCCAGCCTCCACCAGTGACAGTCTTCGGTCCATTACACGTTTGCCAAGACACAAATCTACTCCAGAATTCTACTCTAACATTCTTTGCTTCTGCAACAAACGACTGCTTACAGCCACTTCAACTTGCTGATACGACGAGACAATTATACTGTGTGTTCTATGAATAATACGCATACATATATATATATATATATATATATATATATATATAATATAATATATATAATAATATAAATATGATTATTATCAGTTGTTCAGTACCCGTAATACAAGCTTCACGCTTAATTAGTGCTAGATGTCGTTGTGACTGTTAGTGGATTTTTATTTTTATTTATATGAAATCTTATTTCATATAGCAACTCTTACCTCGCGGGAATGATATAAGGGTGCTTTTGAAGGAATATGAATAAACATCAGTTACTGGGTCCGGCCGTTATGCCTCATTCCGGGCTACCTCCGGCCGGTATGCCTCCATTTCTTTTTAGCATTTATACTTGGGCAAATACTGTTTAATGTATTTTTTTTGTATCGCGTTTTAGATATGAATATGGATAGTTTTTGAGTTTATTTTATAAGGGTTTTAAAACGCGAAGTACATTAACATATAATGATTTCGAAATCCTTAGGTTGCTCGCTCATTATAAGGCTACCTAGCAGAGCTCCAACAAGTTTTTTAAATTATAGATACATTAGATCAGATAGATGACCAAAATCAATTAAAGGGTAGCAGGCCCATTCTATGGGTAAAGTTATTGGGTTTTCTATTATATTTAATTGTTTTTTAAACGTATTACAAGTGTTGATTGTGTAAAAATTTATATAAAATTTGATCATTGTTGTTCAATGTTACCGCATTACTGCAAATTAATAATGGTAATTATTTAAACAAGAAAGTAACTTTTACTTCCTAGTAAGGATTTTTGATAATCACCAATCAAAAGGCAAGAGTGAATAGGTTGTTTCTAGGCAGGCATGATCCATCCTATGCCGCATCATCACTTACCATCAGGTGAGATGGCGGTCAAATGTCTGCCTATAGATGATAAAAACCTAAAACATTGTAGACGACCCTTAACTAATTTACTAACATTAGCTTCTCACGTCAGCCATAATTATAAATTTAACTAGCTGAACCCTGCGGTATTACCCGGTTTAGGATATTCTCCGCAGTAAAACGTATAGGTACTTGTGTCAAACTATGAAAATCGCTTCTTTAGGCGCGCAGCTCGCACGACATGTGATGCTTGCGACGCGTGACCAGGCGAGGATAATGTCTCAAACTTAATTATTATTGGGTATTTATAGAGTTTAAGTTGTTTTTTTGGCAAGCGTAAAGTATGTTTCCATAACTAGTTGGCACAAAAACATACCAATAAATTATATTAACGGTATTGTATTCGGTGAAAACTAGTTTTACTTCAATAATAAAGCAGTTATTTAATCTTGGAGACTTAATTTCAAATTGAGGGACATCCGAAAATTTTGACTACTTTTACAAAGAGAGCACACATTAAATATCATTTTTTCTGCGTTTGCTTAAGACATTGCAGGTTGAGTCATCTTATTATAAAAAGATTATTTGGCCCAAAATCTCAGGAGTTCGAAGACATAAAAATTTGTTTATTTCAGACGTAACCAATATAAAAACAAGAACAAAACCAGCTCATAAGGAATACATATTCAAAACCGGATAGGTCATCGGCCTGTAAAGACTGAGTACAATTGCATCCGTCATGCACACATCGGCAAGTCCAAGCGTTCAGCAAATACGGATCAAATTAGCGTCTTGACACTATCCCGTAAAAGTAAATAAGTAAATACACTAATAAAGCCGTCCGTGAAAACCTATTTGAAATCGTACGTTTAGAAATAAAAACATCTTATCTGTGAAATAGCCTTCTTTTTCTCACAAGATACGGAATGACTTATGCAAATTAGGATTTCATTGACTCGTATTTTTCTTTATTGCATTGAATTTGTTTTACGTAAATCGAGAAAAGGCTAATTACAAAATATCATTTCAATTATAAAGTAACAAAGCTTGTCATTAGTTAATAAACAGATCCGCATGATGAATATCTTTATGATTATATTTTTTAATATATTTGAATGTTAATCTCAGTTCGGTAGTAAATAAGCATAATCATTTGTTTATAAAAAGACATAGAGTAAACAAAGAAACACAAACGGATTTTCCCCTGTGTCAGAGTGTTAAGATTTTAAATGTTTTTATGACAACTGTTGTATGGCAGCGGGAAGCAATAGTTTTACAGGTTATGGTTTTAATAATCGAAACACTTCCTGAAGTGCTACAGCTTAGTAAGGAGTTAGGGCGTTTGTAAAAACTCATCTTTACAAAAGAAATCAGTAACTTATCTCCTAGTCGGGACTGAGATTCCGTTTACTAGATAAAGTATACAGTAACGCGTTAAGTGAAGTAAGTGGTCCTTAATGCGTTACTGCTTCTATTTGCTACTTAGTGCAAAGGTTAATTCGGCCTCTGAAGTACTGTTTGTGCGGTTTGCGCAGACGAATGTCAAGCCGGGGCGAACGCAAACCAAATAGCATCAAATCTTTCCGGTTTGCACAAATGACGTATAAAATATAAATAATTATGGTAATTTTAGCACGACATTTGTCTTGGGTTCCGCACCACACAGTATACCGAACCTATTCCCACAGCTAAGCTCTAAGAGAAGATATGTGCCCTGATGTAGAACGTTATAGGATGATGATGATGAAGTTTAAGGTTGAGAATTCTGTGGTTTTTAATATCACGTTTAAAAATAAATTATGTTAAATAATCCATATCAATTCCTTATTCATTCATTCCCTTACGAGTAAAAAAAACTAAGATATGAGCTCTCTTTTTTCGATGATATATTATGATTTTACAAATTGATCATATCAAATAAAATATAAACCATTAATTAAACAAAAATACAATATTAAAAAGAACATGAGTATCCTATTACTACTACAGTCAAAATTGTTCTAACGGTGTTCAAGAATATTATTTTATTTTATTTTTATAGTCTTCGTTATTAATGGGTACCTATACATGAGGAACCAAGCAGTCTACAGTCGCTTAGCAGACTGTCGCCTAAAATGTTGAATAACCAGAAGTGGGAAGCGCGATATCGTATCTACCTTATTACCATACAAGCATTTTCAAGTTTTTTAATACGTATTTTAACAAGTTAGCAGACCTTAAGTTTTACCATGTGAATGTAGGTAGGTAATTTTAATAATAACCAGTTATGGTTAATATATCTCATGATTTGATAAATGTGATTTACATCTTTAAAATTTATCACTTTTACTGGTTTGTAAATTTGACTACGTAGTGTGATAACTGTAAATAAACAAATAAGAAACGAACTGTTACTCTCGGAGCTGTTACTCTATATTTATAAGCTTTAACATTAAAAGTTTTAAATATATTATTTTATGAACCAATTATTAAATTGACAATAAAAAGTATCACGAATTATTATTTTTTATGAATCATAAAATTAACGTTTTAATGAGTAACAGGCATTTTTATTACTACTAGAATCATAAAATCAACATTCAATACCTAATAGCACTTATTATTTTTGCATGAACGGCTCACTAATGGCACTTTGAATAGCAAATAACCTGCATCCAACACCGGTTACAATCACAGCCACCAGTACAACTGCATTGTCGGAACCCTTGTTCACCTAGCTTTGAATCCTTGCGGGCATATTATTGTACACTTTAAGTTATACTGGGAACCATATCAACAAAAATAAATTCTTTAAAATAGGTTATTATTAGGTTAGAACTTTTTTGCAATAGTAAACTCTATACTTTGCCCCCAGCTTGTACTTATAGGTTATAGAAACGATTCGCCCACAAACGTTTTGTCAATTTTGGATATAATGACACAAGTTATGTTTAGACCACCAACCTTGGACTGATCCACTTATGATAACAAATCCAAACACTGCCTTCTGTTTCCGATCTGAATATTTTGAATTCGATCAATTTTGTTGTCTTGCTGTTTTTTGTCTGGTGGTAAGTGATATCTTCACATATAAGCATCGGATCCTTACCCACACGACGAAATCACTCACACTCATAATATAGATTTATTTCGCACGTGCCCTAACATTTCAATTGTTAGTGACCGTGTTCAAGCGCTTACAGCTAAAGCATAAAAATAATAAATTGTTTTGCTTTAATGTTTGCGATATCTAAGACAGTACTAATTAGCTTTGGTCCGTGGAGACCAGCGCTATTCGGCTTTTAAAGAAATTTCTAGATGATTAGTCGACTCACTGGAGACCGTCTGGCAGCTACCTCGGTCAATTCAAAGGGATAACGCTGCCAGTATCTTCGAACTTTACCTATTTTTTAGTTTGATATAAGGTTTTTGTATTATATGTTTGTATATAATATATATAATATATATATATATATATATACAAACATATATATCTATATATATATATATATATAACTAGAAACTTAACAAACATATAAAACAAAAACACATATCAAACTAAAAATAGGTAAAGTTTATGTCAGGAGAGAAATCATAAAAAAAATATTATGAGAACAATACGTTAAATATGAAAATTTTCACTCAGTGGGTGTTGTCTTAACCAAATATCAGCATTCTGGAATTCAATTTTCTCAACAAAACCATTATTTATGGAATAACTTAGCAATCCCAAGAAATATAAAAAAATAAGTTAACTTCTTATTCCAACATGCGCTGCGCCGCTTACGACAGTTCATATTCAAGCTTATCGAACATCAATATGTATGGATTCAAATACTTTTAAAACCTGACGATGTTATTTGAGTCGAGTCTCGAGTGCGTAACTGTATAGCCACATCTTTAAGCAAGGTACTAAAAATCGACGCATCCACAATCACATATGAAAACTATGTGGATAGAACAGTTCATACGTTATAGTTACTTGGGCATATGGTTAAGAAAACACAAGGTTGAAAACTGCTTACTATGTTTGTGTACAGGCATAACAATTATACCTGTTCGTATTGATGTGGATATTTCTACAATAATATATGTATGTAAGTGTGTTTATCCGTTATTTAGTACCAAAACTAAAAGATCCTTGGTTAAATTGGGGCTGGATGGCACTGTGTAAATATTTATTTATTTTTTGGTATATAACGGATTGGAACAATGCTTTGATTTTAAATGATAATTGGACTTTTACCATTTGACACCAATACTTCAGTCATCTGCTTGTGGTACGAACCAATTTGCCAAATAGTAAACTTATGGACTAAACTTTTACTTACGAGTATAAACTGAACCATAACGTCGCGCGCATTTAGTTATGATCCGTAACTCGTATATACCAATGATAATTAAATGTCTCAGCTATGACTGTGATCATTAATAATATTTCTCTTATTATTAATTCTTTGACTATGATAATGATAGTACAGGTGACTGTAGCTGTGGAATGTATTTAGCAGATTTTGTTTTAATTTCCATCCCACTACAGAGACGATGGTTCGATACGTAGTTTCCACAGACATCCGAATATACAATTAGACTGGACAAGCCGCCAAGTTTATAGTTTATAGGCAGTCCCAGTGTCGCAATTTCTTTTCGGTTCTTACCTGTGAAAAGGTATTATATTCTTGGTAAATTTACTGATTCATTGCGATGATGGCATGTTACAATTGCGCAGGATGGCATTTTGGGAAAAAATGGTTATTTTTTCTAATATTCGTGCGTCATGATTCGTCTCACAGAGCGTAAACTGGTAGCCAGTGTATGCTCGTTGAGCTTACATTTGTCGCACTTAAAACCGCGGCTTGCCCCATCTCCTGTATTGGGAAATCTGTGGTAGTTTCAATCTGTATAATCTATTGCACATTATTTATAGTATGAACAACTATCGCTTGACTACCCCACCGTTTAGAATAATGTACTTTACTCTAATCGAATATTGGTCTTAATCACAAGTGTGTTTGCTCAAGTAAAAAAAAACGATCACAATTTTAAGACTTGTAACAATGGCCTCCTCACCTCAACCAGTGTGTCTGCATCATTAGACTTGCATGTTTGTGTATTTTATTGTACTTATCCATAAGAACGATTAATAAAAATAGAATAGCGTTTTTTATTTAACACATTCATAGAAGTTTTTAGCGTTGAATAAATAAATAAATATCCACTGACATTCACACAGCGCCATCTAGTCCCAAGTTAAGCGTGAAGCCTGTATTATGGGTACTAAAGAATGGATAAATATACTTCAAAATATTTTTTTTCGTAAATACATACATATCATACATAAAACACCCAGACCATTACAAACAGACATGTTCATGCATACAAATGTTTGTACTGCCCGGGGACCGAACCCGGAACCCTTCGTCGTGATTTTCAACAACATTGGATTGTTTCATTAGCATCTTGGTATTTCGGTTTAATTTAACACTACTTATACTACTATATACTTATACTACTAATAATCTTTACGGCAACGTTACGTTCGTTGTTTTTTTAAGAACCATTTGAAAACTTGATACATATAAGTTATGTATAAACATGGTAACGGGAAACCTGGTAACAAAAAAATAATTCATTCTACAGGCCACCTAGCCCCAAACTAATTAACCTGTAATATGGGTATTCAACAACGAATAAACATACTTACATCCTTTTTGTAAATACATACATATTATACATACCAATACAATGGACAAGTTCATGCACACAAATGTTTGTACTGCCTGGAGATCGAACCCGGAACTTGGCGTAATAGCTGACGTCTCAACCATTACACTAAATGGCTCGTCGTAATCGGAATACTTTGAAAAGTACTTATATGTACTTAGCAGTACTAAGCTGATATTAATTGTTTGTAATATTAAATTAGTCGTATCGAAAAAAAATACGATTGTGTTTGAAAAAAAACACAAACAATGTTGTTATGAAAGATCCATCGATTCCTCCACTCAGTAAGGTAAAAATAAGTGTTAAGTGATTTTAAAATATGAAGGTGCGAACTGATGAAAAACAGCAACTATGTAGATAAATATTTCAAGTGACATGTTAGATACTACTATGTATTTATTAACACGTAGACTACGCATCTAAGTTTACGACCCATGTTGTGTAATGATTAAGAAGTCACCTATTACACCAAGGATCTGGGTTTGAACCCCAGCCGTTTAGCGTTTGCGTACATGAATTTGTCAGTTTGCAATGGCCTGTGTATATCTATGTATGTATGTACATATATAAAAAAAGTCGGGATGGCCCTGTGTGATAAAACATACACCCTTATTCAAGTCAGGTAATACAAATTAATGTATATTTTAATTCGAAGAAAAATTGCCGTAAAGCATTTCATACATTCTTTGAAATAATTTCTATCTAAGCATTTAACGTGTACATCATTAACATAGAGTCACTTTCAAATATAAATACGGCAAATTAAGGCAATTCTAAAATAACTTCACATACTTAATTTTTAAATAAAAAATACAATAAAAATTTTGTATTTTTTGCATTATCTATTAAACATTTAATAAAAATTAATAAAGGACTCTAACAACCAGTCGAAAATTACCATGCAACATCAGAACCTGGATGTTGCTACACCGGCTAATTTGCCTTAGACTTTAAATAATATTAACGTTTTGAGTTTAGAGACTAAAATATGCGTAATGACATGGATTGAACCTACGCAGTCGACAAGCTGGGACATGGTCTTTGCGAAATAATATACCTAGTATTTGTGGCATTCTACAATTGCCTCAATCATGCATAGATACAAATCGCAGGTGTACCGATACAAAATGAACACGATTATGTTACAAAATCTAACCACTGTGTTATATGTTTGTAAATCGAGATCTAAATATTTTAAGCGGATATTTTTTAATTGTGAGCGTCGGTGGCTCAATTGTGTGGACTGCTGCCCTTCTACCGGGACGGCTGAGTTTCAAATCCCACGTACCAATATTTTCGAAATTATATGAACGTTATCCGACGCTCTTACGGTGAAGGAAAACATCGTGAGAAAACCTGCTTACGCCAGCGAAGACATTCAAAGGTTGTGCGTGAAGTCAGCCATCCAGCACTGGGCCCGCGTGGACGACTAAGGCCTATACGGGTAGGCTCGTGCCCCTCAGTGGGGACGTTTAATGAGCTGATGATGTTTTTTTTAATTATGAATAGAGACTTTAATAAGTACTAGCTGTACCCGCAGTTGGTATTTATAAATATACAAAGTTATAAGTTCTTCTCTCGCAAGTAAAATATAGCCTGTGCATTTATTTAAATCGCTACACACTGTGCACGCAACACACGCGACTCCGACTGAGCTCCGCGCTGCGCGGTACTACATTGCTTTATTTTAGTAAAATAAAAAACTTTTCCTAATATAAAAGCAGCCGAAGTTTTTTCTTTCCTACATCAGCGCCCTGCCAATAAAATTTCCGTGAAAATATGTCCACTGATGAACGAAGGCCTCCCCTAATGATTTCGACGCGGGCCGATCCCTAGCAGTTGATATCCATTTGTTACCCGCCACCTTGACCAGGTCATCAGTCCATCTGGTTAGTCTATTATATATGTATATATAAACAAATTTTTGTTTGTTTCGCACTCGTATTTAGAAAACATTGGTTTTAAATGACTAACTCTTGTTAGCTGCAGATGGCCTTATAGCTTTTCTGGGCAAGTGACGAGCGCAGATGGCTCTCAGCCTTAAAAACTATCAGGTATTGGTTATATACTTTTGCCATATGAACTGCCGTTACTGATATTATTTAGTATTTTATGGACCGCAACTGTTAAACTTGACCCCCACACGACGTTAAATGGTTTCAATGCATTACCCGGCATGTTAGTTAAGAGTAGTTTGGCCAGGTGTCCGCGGTTTTTTGCGCGGTACGTCCCGACTTTCAGGGGTCTGGGGATGCGTCCCCATTTGTACATAATCGAGGCATCATATGTCCCGATTCATCAAAAAAATATTATTTTTTTACAAAAAAATAACACTTTTACGCTACGTTAATTTTACTATCACTGTCAAATTTAAAATTATTAATAAAATAATTATTTACTGATTTAAAACAAATCGGAACTGGCAACATTTGTTAATATCGTGTTAGAGGTAACGATAGCTTTATTTATCGAATTCTAGGAAAACACAGAGTCCCTAAATTGAGTGATAGATTCCTGGTATCATCCTTTTAGTAAATTAGTTTTGTACTTTAAACTTTTTTTCATAATTTTATTCGTACAGTCCACTACTGAACGTAGCCTCCCGTCTCGACGATTCGTCATCACACGGTTTCAGGCTGTTAACCGTTGTGCTAGTCGACTGGACAGAAACTCGATACCTTACACAGTTTCCAGCGATCATAGTCTATTAATCTTAGGTTCTTACTTTGTTAAAACGAATTCCAATTTATAGTCAATCACTTGAATATGTTTTTTTTTTTTTTTTTTTTTCATTTATTTTGGCACAAAACAGTCATTACATAATTCATATTACTACAAAATACAGAAATAAAACTAATAGACAACGAGTGCCCAAAATTTAGTATCGGTACAATAGTGGTATTAAACATTTTTTTACATCGTATGGAGTACATGTGTAGTAGTACATTTACTGTTAGGTGAGCATAATGTATATATTCATAAGAACTTACAGAATTTTACGAGCTTAATATTAAAGTATTATTATTACAGTTAATACATATTTAGGTCATCATTAATATTTTTTAAGTTTACTTTTAAGACTATTGTTAGAAATATGAAATAGGTCTATGTTAGAAAAAACGGTGTTATACAAATTAAGAGATCTAGAAATATAGTTATTACTAGTGTACTTTTTACGTGTGCGAGGTGGTACAAACATTCTTATTGAACGAGAGGAACGGGCGGGCAAACGAGCCTTGGCAATGAAGTTTATTTTTGATAAAAGTGTTGCGGAGTCTATGTAACTATTCAGTAGCTTAAAAAGAAAATGTATATCAAATTGTTTTCGTCGATTTTCTAATGTTAGTAACTTGTAATGCTTAAGAATGTTTTCATAGGAATAAGGTTCTCCAGGTCTGTAATTGGTACGATAATTTAACACTTTAATAAATTTTTTTGAACTTTTTCAATCCTGTCGATGTCTTGCTTGAAATGGGGACTCCAAACAACACATCCAAAGTCCAAAATAGATCGTACGAAACTAAAGTATAATATTTTTAATGTTATTGGTTTTTTAAATGGTTTTGTTATTCTATTGATAAATCCTAAATTTCGAAAAGATTTTTGTATAATAGTGTGATTTAAATGTAAGTTTACTATCCATAGTTATTCCCAAGTCGCGAATGCTGTCTACTCTTTTCAAATTTACATTATCTAAACTATAAGGGAATAATAAAGGATTAGTTTTTCTTGAATATGATATTATAAAACATTTGTCAGTGTTTAAAAAAAGTTGGTTCTTTGCGCAGTATTCGTTGAGGGATTCTAAATCTGATTGCAATTTACGGCAATCATCCAGATTAGCAATTACGTTAAAAATTTTTGTGTCGTCTGCATATTGTAAGTGATTGCAGTTAACAAGTACATCACGGATGTCATTTATATATATAGAAAACAGAACAGGACCCAAGTGGGATCCCTGTGGGACTCCTGATGGTATTGGTACATAACTCGAGCAGAAGCCCTTGACACAAACTGCCTGACTACGATTTCGAATATAGGACTCGAGCCACCTGAGCAAGCTGCCGTGCACACCGAATCGTTTCAACTTCTGTATAAGGAGGTTGTGGCTGATTTTATCAAATGCTTTTGAAAAATCAGTGTAGATGGCATCGATTTGCGCGCACTTATCCATAGCAGTAAGAATATAGTCAGTGAAAGTTACCATATTTGTGTCAACACTGCGACTTTGAATAAAACCATGTTGTTGACTTGAAACATGTTGCTTGATAGCGTACGATAGCTGAGAGGTGACTATTTTCTCTAGTATTTTGCCAAGAATACAAAGCTTAGATATTGGTCGGTACTGAATTATTTGCTCAATTTGCTTGTTCTTAGGTATGGGTGTGATAAGAGCCTTTTTCCAAAGATGAGGAAATACACCCGAACTGAGAGATTTTTTGAAGATAATATAAATCGGTTTAGTAAGCTCTTTAGCACAACAAGATATAACTACAGGATGGATATTGTCCGAACCGGCCCCTTTGTTTTTGTTTGTGCTTTTAAGATGTTCATAAATTAAAGTTTCATCTATTTGTACATATCCAAGATCTATTAAAGTATTATTTTCAGTGTCGTAATTGAGAGCTGTGTCAAAGTCACTGGGTGGTGGCTGTATGAACACTGAATGGAAAAAATCGTTAAATGCGTTACATATATCCTCCCCAGATGAAATAGTTCCGTTATTGTAGGTCATTTTATGAGGAAGTTCCTACTTGACTTTTGGATTTGACTGTATGAACCAAAATACTTTGGATTGTCTTTTTATTTTGTTCAGAAAAGCTATATATTTATTATAATTATCTGTTTCTAGTTTGCGTAACCGTATCCGTAGAAGCGAGAACACTCTATAATCAGCTTGACTACCATTTTCCATTTTTTGTGGTATTTTTCTTTTTTCATTATTAATTTTATTAAGGGACGTGTATACCAAGGGGGAAACTTTTTTTTTAATTTGTCTACAGACTGGTACATGCCTTTGAATGATGTTATTAAGAATATCGTAAAGTCTGTAACATAGTATCTACATCAAGGCATTAAGAGTAACGTTCCAATCAAAAGTATTCAAATCCTTTTTAATTGATTCAAAATCAGCCGAAAAGAACAGTGTTTTATTATAATCATTGTGCTTTAATGGTTTTGGTAAGCAAATAGGTAGATTAATAATCAAGGCTTTATGATGTGGATCTTCTGTCACTAAAGGGGGATTCGGAACATCAACGCTACATATGTCTGTGCACAGTATTAAATCTAACAGGCGGCTGTTAACATTAAATTTATTATTATATTGATTTAGTAGGGATAAGTTAATAAAATCTAAAGTTAAATTAGTAAGGTGGTCATTGCTAGAGTGTATTCTCATACAACGGTGCTCTGTACTGTACTGCCAATGGGCATTTGATATATTGAAGTCACCCAAAACAAGAAACACGTCATCGCAATGCGAATGGATAATATCAATCGTTCTGTCATAGAATGAATTAAGCAACGACTCATGATTAGGACCGTGGGGCATGTAAGTGCACGCAATATGTAAGTAAGTGGAATCGGGGATGAGGCAGTCGCGGCGGCGTGCCGGGAAGTGCGGCCGCGAAGCGGGACGCTCACCCACAGCTCGTCCGCCGGCGGCGGCGCACACCACGCCGCCCGCAGGCTCGGACATAGATCGCGGCGCACGGCTATCACGACCCCGCCGCCGCGGCTGCACCCATGTGATCTTGGGTCACGGTCACATCTATATATTTCATACCTACCATCAAAGAACTCTGAACTGTAAAAGGATTCGTTAAGCCATGTTTCAGTTAAGCATATTATGTCATATTCATTAATAAGTACATTACCAAAGAACTCATGAGATTTAGTTCGCAGGCCCCTCACGTTCTGGTAGTAAATTGACAAGCTATCATTCATTACAGATAATATGTATATATATAAAAAATAATAAACAACACAAATTGTGCTGTTTATACGGGCAATTGAAAATAATAATACTTTATGTTTGCACCACTTAGTTTTTAATATTATTATTACAACCAACATATCAGCTGTTTTTAAGGTAACACCGTTATGCAAATAGTCTGTATTTTTATGTAACGTAGGTTTACAATATAAGCTCCACCAAATAATAAACACTACTTGCGAAAATCTTAAAAATAAATAACCTATAACAAAAGATAAATTTTTACCCATGGCAGAAGTAAACAATAACAAAATTAGTCACTTAATTCTGTCCAGGTCTTTATGGTTGTTTATAACAATAGCTTTGGATGTTTCAATTTTGCGTAGAAAAATTTTACAATCATTTAACCATATAAATTTATAACCCAGTTCTTTACCTAGCTTACGTGCTTGTGAATAAAGTAATTTATTATGTGGTGTCAAATGATCATTAACGAATATTGGTCTCCCGGCTCCGTCAATGTCAAGGTCAGCTGTTGTCAAGCCGCGACGCGCACGGACGGCTGCTAGAAACTCAATCTTACGTCTCCGCTGCGTAAACTTCACAATAATATTGGGGACAGGGCTTGCATGAGATGAAGTTGATGACGGGTGCATGTCTGAAGGTATTTTCCTATTTGAAGATTTTGTAGCAAAACGTCTAACCCGATGAATGAAATCAACATCATACGGTGTAAGCACAAAGCCAACCTTGGTTGCAATCATGTGCAATATGTTGTGAAGGTTTTCACCCCTTGTCTGTGGGATTCCGGATATCTCCAGGTTGTTGATTCGGCCCTGTTGGTCCTTAAAACATTGATTCTCGGCCAGTTCACGAGACTGTTTTTTTGTGTCACTCTCGAGGGTATTCACTTTTTCACACAAGGTGTCCTGGGCGTTTTTGAGGCATGATAAGTCAGCATCAAATCTCGATTGCGCCTGCTGGACGCCAGTTTGCCTACATTTAAGGTCAGACACACTTTTCAGTTTACGTATGTCCTCGAAAAATTTTTATATTTTCGTTTTGCTTTTCAATTAAGGTTTCAAATGACAAGGTGATATTTTTTTGAAACTCCTGCAAACTGCTTCTTAATTCTGCCTGATATTCCGCCAGAGACTTACTTAGTTCAGTGCGGAATTTCTCCACGCAGCCCCCATCACAGTCCGGCGACTTTCGTTTTCGCATCGCGGTTTGCGGCTGAACATCATCATCCGTCACTTTATATAAATTGGGTTGCGACCCCGAGCCTCGAAGTGGTGGAGTACGCTGAGTATTCATGTTGAGAGGCATATTATCTTAAATTATTTAAGACAATAATTAGGCACAATAAATATCAAGTCCCGACTCTGCTACCTCTAATACGGTGCGCAAACATATATTCACAAAAGAGATGCGCAGTGAACCGGTCAGTGTTGTCGTCTCGTTCGAAAGTTATAATAAAAAATTGCAGCGATCCCGCTTACCCGAGGAGGTGAAGAGCGGTTACCTTAGCGGCGCATGTCGAGATGTAATTTAACTGAGTAATTATGGTTGTTAAAAAATTATCCTTATATGAGTATTACACAAAACTGATTTTATTAAACCGCTATTTTATTATTTGGCTTGTAAACGTGCAGGGGTCTACTCGTCAACAAGTCGCGTTAATACTGAGTTTGTATTAAAAGTATGTTTTTGGCAAATAATATGACTATAGATTTAGATCGTATCTATGCTCATACATTAGATATTGGGATAAGGTAAACAACTTTTCCTTATGATAGATTTCCGAGAATGTTTAGTTTGAACGTCTGGACAAGCTGTATAGAAATACAAGAAATCATATGTTTTGATTTAGACTGTACAAAAGGAAATAAAAACGACCAAAATAAAACCATTAATTCGAGATCATAAATGAATTACTTGCTAAATATAAGGGTTATGTTATGATAGACTTTTTACGGATGGATCAAAAAGTAACGGAGGCCTCGGTACTGCATTTTATGATTTCATAAGAGATGTATCGGCTTCATATAAATTAGATTGTGAAGTTTCTATTATGTCGATGGAGCTTATTTCAATACTAGAAGTAGTAGTGGTAAAACACTTTATTGCTTACAAGTACACAAAAAAAACCGAAACAGTAACATTAACAATATTGTGGGTAAACAAAGGCGGCCTTATCGCTACAAGCGATCACTTCTTGACTACCTTTGGGTAAGCAACAAAGCCGGAAAATAGAGGTAGTGCACAAGCAAAACTTTACAAAAAAATATAAAAAAAACATATATACATAAATAATACAATATCGCATATATAAATAAATATATACACATATGAATAAACCTATAGACACATATAATTAAAAACAAAATTACTTATAGAAAATAACGAAGTGAAATATGTAAGTTCCAAATGTATAATAATTGTGAAATAATAATTTGTACACAGTTAAATGAAACTAAGTAACAGAATTTAATAAATGCTGACGAAGCTTGTTCTTAAAGGTGACTAGTGACTTAGCGTGACGAATCTCAGATGGCAAATTGTTCCAAAGAAACGTAGCTCAATAACAGTAAAAGATTCCTTAAAATAACTAGACTTCATTAAAGGAGGCTTTAACACATTATCTGACTTGAACCTAAGATCTCGGCGGTGATCCATAGCAAGGAACTGGAAATACTGTTTGAGATAGGAAGGGAACGAGGATCATATAGCAGCTTAAATAAAAGAATGAGTACATGCTCTTGACGATGTTATCTTAAAGGGAGCCAAGCAAGTTTTTTTCTTTATTAAGAGACATGATAAAACTTCCACAAGCAAGAGGAACCTAATGCAAAGATTCTGCAGACGCTGGAGCTTATTTAACATATCATCATTAAGGTCTAAAAGGCAGACATCTGCATAATCAAGAGTAGACAGAATTTCTTTCTTTCTTTATGAATATATCAAAATTTTGACATTCTTTCGAACAGCAAAAGCGCTTAAGGACACTTGGCTCGGTGCACCTCTGGTTATAGCCGAGGTATACCGATAACCTTAACATAACTTATTTAGTGTTGGAGCTTATACAAAAGTTCCTAAATATTCCAGGAATTAATCTAAGATTGCAATGGGTGCCATCTTACTCAGTCTTAAGAGGTAACGAGGAGGCTGATAGGTTAGCCAAACTAGCATGTACAAAAGGTACAATAATACCAATTTCACCTTACTACACGGAGAAATTAAGTAAAATTAAAATCAATCAGTAAATTTAGGAACAAATGTAACAATATCTTTAAAGAATATTTTAACGAAAGGAGTGTAAAAAAAGAACATCTGGAATGAATCGCTTCAATGCCAGTCCCCTCGGATATCGTGGTTTTTTAATGTTAGTTTAAGTAGACATTATGTTGTGGTTCTCCTTGGATTGCGATCTGGACGTTACCCCGGCAGTATGTTCGGTTATGTGATGAAGAAATTAGATTCTCCAAATTGTGATTGTTATGGCACAATTGATGATGTGCAGCATATCCTTGTAGAATGTATAAAATTTTCAAGTAAGAGAAAATATTGATACGTAAATATTTTTGCACATCAATCAATACTAGAACATCCTGACACATCCTTGTAGCGAAGGTGTCAAAGGTGAATAAATGTCTATCCGTATTTGATGTAAATAAATACCATTATGTAGTTTATACCATAAATACCATATATTTAGTTATATATGTAGTGTAGAAGTTTTAATTCCACAGTGAAGCAAACGGCGTGTTGTAGGTAGTTCACCGTACATTTTGCAGGTTTCGTCGACAACGAACCAATTATTGTCACGGTTACGTCATCTCGAAACCCGAATCATGTGCGGATTTTCATTTTTCATATTATTTTGAATCTTCGCTTGATTTCTTCATCTTCTTTGTTGTTCTTCAGAAGAGTTACCTAGTTGGTATTCTATAATTACACACTGATAATAAATACAAAAATATAAATATCAGCTCATTCTACTACACGTGTAGGGTAAAAAGAAAAAGACCGACTGCACGCACAACCTTTAAATTTCTTCGCAGGCGTGCGCAGGTTTCCTCACGGTGTTTTCCTTCACCGTAAGAGCGTCGGATAAACGTACATATTATTTCGAAAATTTGAAAAGACATTGGTACGTGGCAGGATTTTGGACCAATGAGCCACCGACGCTCTTAATAAAATAGTAACATAAAATTGTTATTTAAAAACTACAAATGTTCAAATCGATTTATTTGATTGTAACTAAAATGCGGAAGTCAAATATTTTTATTACGCCTTCTTATTATTATTCTTAATTACTAGTTTCGTAACAATATCAACAGCTAATTACAGAATACACAAAGAGCAAGTTTCAAACCTTAACAAATATTTATTTTTAGTTCAACAGTGACTAAATCCAATCTGAGAGCCTATTCAGTATGGTGAATTCTCTTGTTAATTTTATGTTCTGACCTGGCAGGCGGATTGGAGGTTACTAATACTAATTGTAAAGTTACACTGTAAATACAATTTGTAATACCTACATGATTTTAATCTAATATTAATTGTCAGTAGCTAAAGTATGGCAAGCAACAGACAACAACGCCTGACAACCAAATTTTATTTCTTCTAGAGTACTGTTGTTATACCTACTCGTATATTATATGATCACAATAAGAAAAAGAAATGCTCCACATGAAAATTTATAGACAGAGTTGTCAAAACCATGAATAAGACAATATGAGGACACTTAACATTTCTGTATAAACACTACATTAATAAAAAAAAACAAAGCAACGATCGCATTTAAGGAAAAGCACTGCAAATGACTTAATTAAGAAATGGGTGAGCAATTAATTAATTAAGCAATGTCCTTGCTTAGTAAACAAATGTAGCACGGGGCGGCGTCGGCGAAATTACCTTTTGTTGTAAAAGTAAGGTGATAGTGATTAGATATAAACTATTCTAAAAGCGATTACATAGAAGCTATTCTATATGCAATTATTATGTTGTTTTTTTAAATAAATAAATAAATATTCACTGACATACACACAGCGCCATCTAGACCCAAACTTAGCATTAGCCTGTAATATGGATACTAAACAACGGATAAACATACTTATGAACTTTTTTTTTTGTAAATACATACACATGAAACATAGGAAACACCCAGACCAATACTGCCTGGGGATCGAACCCGGAACCCTTGGTATAGAAGCCGACGCGCGACGTCTCAACCATTGCACCAAACGGGTCGATAAATATTTTTTATTTTTTTTTCTTATTCTTGTCGTCTAGATTAGAAAACTTTAATAAAATAATACATCTTCATTAATAATCACTAGTGGTAAATAACGCGAACGCACGTAACGTACAATAAATAGAGCTAATGTTCGCCAAAGTAGGGCAGTAGCTATTAGGTTAAGGAAGAGTTCTTCCCCTTGTTAGCGACGCACTCGATTAACAGACGTTTAGGCAGTCTCGCGCTCAACAGATGACCAATTGTTCGTTCTCCCATAACGGGCGCCGCTAAAAGTTTTCCCATTTATTCAGCGCGCATACGTCAAGGCGCGGCTGGCAGGGAGCCGGCCGCCGGCGGGCGCGCGTTCCGGCGTGATAAGGCACCCATTGTGCCGGCGTCGGCGCACGTTTCCTTCGCTGCCGTCGAGCCTACCGCATTGTTCGCGCTCGTAATGAACAAACTTATTCCCGAGGCTAATTCTACAAACGCGCCGCCGACTGCCGAATTCGCTCACTCCGCCCTTATCTCCACGATTGTCACGCCACCCGTTCACATACGCGCGGCGAGACAGCGCAGTAATAGCCCGAACCCATCGGCCCACTTTTGTTTGAATAGTGTTACCAGAGTATTGGATGTGTACTCACATTAGCACAATTGACTAGAGGTTGTTTGACGAAGGACCCGAATTCTATTAGGACAACATTGCGCCTGTTAGACACTTTGTAATTAATGTCATGTTTGTTATATCGATGATAGGAGATAATTAAGCATACAGTGGAGTTTGATGTTTTAATCACTACTTGAAATTTTCTTGATAAACTGAAGGTCTTCATTAATTGGCGTCCTTTGCGAAGATTTAATTGATGGTGTTCAATTTCATTAAACAGTGCCTCGTTTACAATGGATAGAAGAGTTCTCGGGTTATTTCCATTTCATTTATTGAGGAAAAGCCTGAAAAATCTTTTGAATAATAAATGGGAAGGGTCGGTTATTCGAGCAAACAATTTTATGAGTGTTATCTATTAATCGGTCGGGAGCCCGGACAGCCTGCTCCCGACTCCCTCTGTTCGCTTACGTATAATGCATTCTCGGTGGCGCCAAAATTTCTTATTCATTCGAATATATTCAAAAATTCGTATAGTAGTGTCGTTCTTTTACAATGGTGAAAAAAACGAGACGACCCGGCAATAACTGTGAAGGGAGAAAATCGCATTTAGATCGAAAGAGGGTAAATCTTTTATGTAATATGAGATTGTCATCGCGATTATTACAGGCAAATAGAATACGCTGGATCAGTAAGTAGGTTATCTTCCTGCTTCCTTTGGCCGGAATCACTTTATTGGATGTTGCGAGGTGGGTATTTGATTTATTACTCCGATTTTTCATTTTGAAATTGTAAAAAAGTTTGATCTTCTCGAGTGTTATAAGTTGTTTGTATTGCGGAGGTTGAATAACAAACAAATAACCGTTATTGGTTTAGCCCGAGTGTCTAGTACGAGTGGAACAATTGGATTTTACTAATAAATTAAAACGCCGGGCACAAACTACGTAGAAATGAATGCTAAGAAGTCCCCATCTTCCAAAAGCTAAAAGAAAAAGAGTGCAAGTTTATAAAAATGTAACAGGGGTTGTAAGGTGATTGAGTTCGTCACTCCTAAAGCGTTATGAATCAAAAGTTGGAGCAGGGGGCGACGTCAATTTGCGCGATGTTCCCGCGTCAAATGACTCCCAAACAAATGCCTGTCACTGGGTTGTTATCTCAAAGAAAACTGTGAGCCGGACGTAACTTGTTAAGAGTCGGTGATGAGGTAAAATTTGTTGCTTAACTATCGCTACACGGCGAATCTTTTTCGTTAAAAAAAATAATATAACGTTTCCGACAAGTGGCCTTAAAAAATTATTATGACTGATAACAATTGAGGTAGTATTATAAATAACTCTCTCTTTAGCTCGACTGCTAAGCCGGTACTTTAGACCCGTTACAATAGTTTTAATATTGTTTTGTAACAGCATAAAGTAAAATGATTTATAGTATTCAGTTAAACCAACAATTATAACTTGCATTCCGAGGCATGGAACTGGGCACTCATTAAAATGTCAATACCTATGAGATCCCTTTCGGAGACATCGGAAATGTGGTTGATTAACACACTTTTTGAAATATGTGCCGATACGAATCAAAAACAAAATAGGTTGCAGATAAAACATAAGTCCTTTATTTAAGGGAAGCTGGAAAATAAAAATGAGAAAAAAAAACGATAAAAATGCAGATAAAATGTTTAGTTAACAAAAGATTCTACACAAACCAAATTGTCACGCTACGTTTCCTCTATGAGCATATTTTCTTCACGATTAAAAAAAATCATCTCATCGTTGCGTCGCGAAAATTATCGAAGTAGTCATTCGTGCGATCGCAATTTCCATCCCAGCAAGCAAGTGCTTGTTAGTTGTAAGATGCATATTCTTGGATGTTAATTAGTTCATACGTAAAGGTGAAGCAAGGCGTCGTTATCGGGAGTGCAGGTGCGCGGAAAAATCACAGATTATTACCGGAGTCTGCGCGATGCCATATTCATATTTAAATGTGTCTGTCGATGCGCTGCAGCCGATTTAGTCATGCACAGAACTAAACGGTTTATGAAACATTAAGGATTAACTTTAAAAAGCAGTATTGAACTTGTATCTTTGCGCTATTGAGAATGACTTATGAACTCTATGACCTATGTTTATTTAAGCAATGTGTTTTTCATAAGTTTTGAAATTACATTTGATACAAATAAAAAAGTAGAATACATTATATCTAATGTTAAATAACAAATAAAAAAATCTATGACAATCTTATACCTAGGATATTTTTTCAGAAGTGGATTGCACAACTGAAATAATGAATATTTAGTCTATGAAATACTACTTTGGAAATGATAACATAAATAATTTTGGCTGTAGATAAAGTATTTCTTTAATATGCTATTTATTCGTCGGTTCATTATTTTTTATTATTTTTCAAGTATTAATAAATTAATTAAAAAAAAAAACTCATACAGCTAACGAAATACTAATAAAAAAGTAGAAATATAAACCAGAATGAAGAGAAATTAATTTTAGCCTCTTGAAAAAGAAGTCTTAGATTCAACATGATACCAAAACTCTTGCTATTTTATTAATGAATATACATTCATTTAAAAGAACGTTCATTTAATTCTAACTTTATTCCGCTGATAGAAAAGAAGAGGAAGCGGACTGATCTGGGAAACCATGTTAAGACGGGGATTAAAAATTTCATCTATCCCGCCGAGCGCACTTTTAGGCTCATCCTTTGCTGATTTTTCTTGTCCTTTAATAATGAAAAGCGAGATCAAGTAATAATATTGTAGATTTCAAACTCACTCAGTTAATTTTTTTAAAAGGATCTAGGTAAGTAAGGTTTTGTTAGTAAAACATATTTTCGCGTCATTGATTATGTCAAACTTTATATTACTCATATGCATGTAGTAGAAAAATAGCTTTTATATAAAAAAGTACATGCGCGTAAAATACGAAAGACATAAATAAAGTTCCTTTCAGAAGGTAAAATTGTTCTCTCAAACTTAATTTACGCGCGAGGGGGCGGACGGATTTGTGTGTTTTTTTCTCTAAAATAATATCAGAGAATCAGCCTTACTAGTTAAGTAGGCTTGTCAACAAATATCACTTGCTTAGAAATTGAGAGAGTACAGCTACTTATTATACTGAAATAAATGTACCTTATACTTATACAAAAACCTTAAATGCATTACTTAAAAATACAATAGGGTAAAAAGCCCTACGACAACTAAAATACAAACACCCAGACCTACAAACAGACATGTTCATGAACACACGTTTGTACTGCACGGGGATCGAACACACCCGTAATGTAAAGAAAATAATGTTACATTCAAACCGCTTCATAGCTTTGGGAAAGTAACATTATGCAAAACTTTATTCAGTCGATAAATAGGCAGATTTTGAAAAGCTTCAATACAGTGGTTTAACGACATTGCCCACTTTTGAACAAAACCGAGGCACAGTAACAGAGCCCCTTAACCACAATGGGCAGCGTGTTTCATCGGTAGACAATCAAAACGAGTTACAAAATTACAAAGACTAAAAGGATCCTCTTAAATTTCCCAACTACAATACAAAGGGATAAAAATGTTGGCTGCAATTTTGCGGAGAGTCGCCGCTCAATCCCGCGCCGTAGCTCCGGGGAGCTAAACCGAATTTATGGTTCGAAAATTAAACTTAAATTGGATATTGTCGAGTTATTTTTAAGCATTTGCATTTAGTGATTAATTACAGCTTGATAAATTTGATGGTAATTTAATAGACTGAGGCAATTTTCGCATTTCCTTTCCTTTATCAAATAAGCTATGCATGAAGTACGCCGAGGCAATTACTGACACTTTTGCTTAAGGCATTTTATGTAAATAAAAATATATTTTATAGGTCCATTTCCGATTTTGCATATATCTCTGTAGCTTTATGAAATAAGTCAGCAATGAAGCTCTCAGATGGTATTGTACATTAGTGATGCATACTTACACACGAAAAATATATATGTGTAACTTTTAATATAATATTAAGAATTAACTAATACTATGGATGATGAGCCTCTTAAATCCGATATTTTTTTAATGGTAACTGCCAATATTTATTTATGTATATTTATAAAAGGGTAAATTTTGAATCGTTGATATCCATTTGACCTATTATTTTACTTATCTTATGGAATCTTTTTATGGTAACCTAATATCACATAGATCTATCTTGAAAGGCTTACAAAATGAATAATCAATAAATACTCAATACGTTGCTTAATGCAATGCAATAGTTTATTATAGCTTGTATACTTTTATAAAGCGTCCGCGCCGTCCGTCCCACCGCGAATGCGCCGCCCCCTTCGAAACCACCCATATTTAATTGAAAATATCTGTTATGGATTATTTTTTATTATTTTAATATGTATTATTAATCAATCGCAAAGTGTTTTGGGTTTATGTTTAGTTTAAAAGTATTTTAGTTTTCTATCCATAGATTTGTCTCATTGTCTCACATTTGGGTGATATGTGGGTTGTTCTTTGAAACACAAGTAGATTTATATTTAAAAAAATCCCAACGTTCTCGATTTCATCCGGTATAAATTTATTATTTCGTTGACACGTATTTCTCTTCGATGTCAAATGATCAGTTTAACCGAACAAACACAAATTCCTATTCCAGAAACAGACAGTTATTTGTTCTTTCTCTTATAAAGGATCCAATCCGATTATTTTTAAGGAACTTGAAGGAAGATGCCTTGAATAGATTGATGGTGTAAAATGTCACCGAAAATATTATTATTATTTGAATACGTTATTTTTTATTTCCATTCATTATAGAAGTACATTTTTAAAATGAATTGCGACAACCAAGGAAATTATTATCAAAAGCAATTCTTGCTTCAAAAGATATGTTAAGCCGTGTCCCGGCTACTATCTTAGGATGGTATCAGTGCTTGGTGTTCCGTTTGTTTTATTTAGTTATTATAAAATGTATTGTACATTAAATATTTTACTAGGTGGTAGACTCGACTGAGTCGTCTAGGTAGGTACCACCGCAGTGCCAGATATCATCCCGTGAAACAGGAGCGTTATGCACTTTTGTGTTTCGGGATGAGGGCACTGTAGCTAGTGAAATTACCGGGTATAAGAGACCTAACATCTGTTGTCTTGGGTGACGGGCGCAGTGGTGGAGGATAATAACTGTCTATCAGTTGTTGGTCTCCTTTATTGCCGCTCTGTCACGGTCTGGTGTATCACTTACCATCAGGTGAGCGTCCAGACCGTCTTGTTTACGAATAAAAACAAATTAAAGCAAATTGAATTTCATAATGCACCCACGTGGTGGTTTGCGACGTGGTTTTTCATATTCTTGCTAGTTAACACATAACAAATAAATTGTTTACGATTATAAATAATATGAAACACCTCACTCTTATTTATAAGGTTTATTAAGTAACCTAAACTATTGTAACATATTCCAAAACAATTCACCCTAATTTACTGTTAAAAGAAAGTCAACTGAATTTTGCGAACTCCAAAGTTATATTACCGTTGAATTTTTCCACCGGTAGAAAAGTGCGGGTAAAGAAAAGAAAACCTGAGAGATTACTTTTGTATACCGTGTTGACATTGCAGGCTTTTATCATCCTCTTTATAGGGGAGCGAAATCTCTGACACATATTTAAATAGGCAAACAATACAGCCTTCAGAACAAATAGAAATAGAATATGGGAAGAGTGAAGTAAAATAGCCTGCGTTTGTTTTAAACTTTTCCTCATGAAAGTTTTCCTATTTGCACTATTTGCTTGGTTCACTTATATTTTTTTTTTAAATGACTGTTTTCTTACTTTCGTACGCACATTGCTGAATGACTAATTAGAACTTAACTCGATTACAATTTAAGAGATAGAAAACCTATACTACAGTTTACAACCTACAAACCCATATATACAATCATAATGTAAGTCAAAGTATATTTTCTTTTAAAGATAGATCTTAATTTTAGGACAAATTATCTGTAATTTAATTTAAAACGAAATACAAATAAATAGTTATTGTTGAATCAATCAATTCATTTGTTATTTAAGGTACCTATTAATTTTTATATTTAAAGTCATCATCAGCTCATTAAACGTCCCCACCGAGGAGCGCGTGCCTACCCTATATATAGGGTGTTTAGGCCTTAGTAATCCACGCGGGCCCAGTGCGGCTTCAACGACGCAAAACCTTTCTAATCTCTTCGCAAGCGTGCGAAGAGAAGAGAAGAGAGTTTTAGGGTTTAAGGTAGATTTTATGAAACTTAGTATGTTGATAGAAGGTAACCTAGAATAGGTTTCATATATATATATATATATATATATATATATTATATTAATATATATATATATATATATATTATATATATATATAATAATATATATATATAAATATATATAGTTTTCGGAAATGGACACCAAAACCTTAGGTTTAAGTTAGGGAAAGGGGAATCCTACTTAGGATTCCCCTCTCCCATATATATTATATATATATATTTACTCCAAATCCCCCTTTTTAGGGGGTGTATAGTAATATATTTATTCAGATATTTACCCAAACACCTTTATACTGATATAATATATAAATATATGTGTAATTAGTGATATATATATTTGTTTTTTTTTTCGGAATAGAATATATATATCTACAAAATTGACCCCAAAACCTTTTAAATTGTGGGGAAGGGGGAAGTAGGGGATCCGTTTTTGGAAATGGACTCCAAAACTTTTAAACTTGGGCGGGGGATTCCTATGTATAGTGATATATATGTATACATAATTTTCTTTACAAGTTTAAACAGCTTACAAGGTAGAAAGCTAAAAATAAGTATGATGGCTATTTGTCATGAACAATAAATCTTGCATATTGAAGTTTTTGCAAATCGGCCCTTAAAGCCTTAAAAAAACAAAAAGAAGAAGCAGTGTCGCATTGTTAAAATTATTCTGTTTTCGTTACCAGGAAAGTGGATGGCTCCACTTTCCTGGTAACGATAACAGAATAATTTTGTCATCCCGAATTTAACGCGGGCGAAGCCGCGGGCAAAAGCTAGTATAATATATACAGTAAATCGTAAGTATTCCGACTACATTTAATTTAGTTTTATTCAATTTGTACAACATGATTCGATTGATGATAATGAAATAGGATATTATGTTGATGATATTTGATATTTTATTGATTTGGAGCTCGCTATTAAATTCAATTATTTAATTTATTAAATGTACTTTACATATTAACTAAGTAAAACAAACGGAACACCTACCACTGCATTCCAAAAAATATTTGCTTATTCAGATATCGATATGCTCGATAGATTATCATGCATCCGTAATTCTGGATTGCGAATCCGTTAAGACTTATCGGATTACAAAATGGATTTGTGCTAAACTACCACCGAACAGATCACCCTGAACAAACGAGTAACGCGAGCCACAAAAGATGACACGCCATATTTTAAGTATCGAAGAAAGTCGACACGAAAGCGGGCGGCTAAAGGAGACAGGTGTAGGGCGTCCACACCCCTCTTTATTGATATTACCGTCCGCGCATTAACCACTCCACGCGCTGTGTATTGGCTTCCACATGAGGAGCACTACAATAAAACTAGGATAGTGGATCGTGCGCTAGAATAAAAATGGTAAACCTAAAGCTTTAACCGTCTTTGAGAGCCGTCCCTTTTGTGCGGCTCGCTTATGTGGCTATAGGTTTGATTGCGTTGAATTAAAACACAACTACTATTTGAAACGAATGTATATTTCCACTTATCGCGTTGTGTTTTAGGTATCGGTTGATATAAGTTTCTGCGAAGGTTGCAAATAATTAAAACAATCAGTGAAATGTTTTCACCTGACCAAATGTTATTATAGAGTTATTTATTGTTATTAACTTTATATAATTAGCTATGAATTTATTATGGTTGTTTATAACCAAGTCACCTAGTCAATTCCAAGATATAGTGTTAAATGCAAAATTGTACTTCTGTTTGTTAATATTCATAAAAGCAAACGACGATTTCAAGTTACAATAATCCTAAGGGATAAGGCAAGAAAGATTTTATGTTGATTGCGAGTCGATATTCAAAGGTTGCAGCCGGCGGGCAGCGCCTCTGTAAAGGCATTGTCGCCGCTGGACCGCAATAATGAGTGAGCTACACTACGAATAAGAGCGTATATTTCCATAAATAGCCAACGGTCGCGATTGCAGTCTGTAATTGTATCCGGGACTAAAACCCCATGTACAAATATACCGTCCACACCGCCCCTTACGACTTTAGCTCCGAAGGCTATAATTTCGTTTTAATTCAGCGCGGTGGATCCCTGCAATCTATATAGCGAACGTCAAACTAAGTGGTGGTCGGCTGTAGGACGCTATTTCCTTAGTTTCCAAGTTGTTTCGGGCCCCATCAGGGATAAAAGTTTGTACCGAGATGGCGTTGCCTGACCACGGGTGCGCTGCAAGTGCCAAACTTGTGGACACTTTAATTAGTATTTACTCGTTCTCCTTTTACTATGCTTATTAATTGGTAGCTCGATCGAAACCTAAGCCTAAGAAAGAATCCTCAATGAACAACTTAAATTGAATACTTATCCCTTTTTCTCATAAAGAAAAGTTTCGCACAAATACGTAAAGAATTTTAACAGTTTGAATAAATCAAGACGTTGAAGTGTTATCGGAAGAATTAAGTTACAAATTAGTTAAGTGTTCTATTAGCAATATGAGTTGTTGTTCGGATTTTAAAATACACAAATTAATTAACATTTCTGGAGATGACTTAGGAACAAGTTTATATTTTTTCTAAAAGTACAAAAGCGCGATAATGGAAGAAGAAAGTTTAAGCACGCGTTTTACGGACAACAAGCTTTAAAAACTGTCTGATAATATTGTTAGACACAAAGGTAGAAAATACGCTCCAGGTATTATTAACTTTGGCGCCGACTACAAGCTATTCGGGATTTCCCTGCAAAGCCGTTCTCAATAGATGGCGTCGGGTAATAAGCTCAGCGATGGGCTATTACGGGGCTCCGAGAGAAATTCGTATCGCAGCAGCCTACGGGGTATCAGTAGCATGGAACTTTTATGAAAGTACCACTAGATTGCACTGTGCAAGCCGATCACAATCGCAATCGATTAGAAATAGCCGGTCGCCGGCCGGCTGTCCGCAAATTACAACAATTGTTCGGCGCGACGCGTTTTCTCTACACAAAATAGTATGGGAGCATAATGCCTAAACGTGCTATTGTTATTGAGTAATAAAATGTCGGGTCGTTTGGTCCGTGTGGTGCATTAGCGCGCAACCTGGCCGCCGCCAAAGTGGTTCTAAGTCAACAGACCTTCTTTGGGATAAGTCGATGGTTCTAATGGCGAGTTGTTTTTAAAGGTGTTGGCAGCAAATGCTCTTCGGCCATATTTACGTAAGGCTAGACGAAACTATATGCGGATTGAACTTGTTAAAAAATCCCATAAACTGTGTTTAAACGTTACAAATATTATGAAATATAAACAAAATTAGCTTAAATTTAACGAGGTCATATAATTAAACAGGTAAAGCAACGAAATATTTCTTAAGTCAATCAAATTAAGAACAATGAATGAGGCGCGGCTGTCATTGCGCGCAACTCATCCTAAAATGAGCTTTCTGATATCGTTATAATGTCGCCAAATTTAATTGAATAAGGCTCGCTTACATTTACGACACGGCGAGGCGTCGGGCTAAACCGGCGGCGTTAATCTCCAAGCTAAAATCAATTGCCAAAAATTGTATTTGCTTGAATGTTGTCGCGGTGACTTAGCGCTCTGTGGGGCTGTCTTAAGTTACGTTTTCGTATGACCGCAGTACACGGAAGACAAATCATATCAAGTAAATTATTTCCTTGTTTACCGTAGTTTATGGATGTGCACATCTCCCGTGGTGGTGACTTTGGGGATATGAATCTTAGATAGTACTTAGAAGGTTTACTTTGCCGTGTATATGGAAAGGATTTCATATTGAGAAATTTATAGAGTGGTGTTTAAGAGCGTCACCATGAGACTCAGCGCGCGGCGGCGGAGGTAAAGACATCTCGCTGCCCCTTTATTGCTTGCCTCAAATTAATGTCTCGACCTAACTGCGAAGGATCTTTTACTTTGTGGTAACGTTTACAGAATTTTATTAAAAAATATTTTATGAAAAATCAAACTAGTAGCTGGTATAAACATCGCGAGATAAATCAAAAGCCTTAGAATTTATATTGGTTGAATAAGAAGAAAATGGCGTAGCTCGCCATTTTCACTTGTCCTTTGATATTTGAAGTGTCAGCATCGTCATCATCAGCTTAGCCGTATAGGGTGATTAGGCCTTAGTCGTCCACGCGGGCCCAGTGCGGATTGGATGACTTCACACACAACCTTCGAATCTCTTCGTAGGCGTGCATGAAGGTTTTCTCACGATGTTTGTCTTCACCGTAAGAGCGTCGGATAACGCACATATATTTTGCAAATTCGAAAACACATTGGTACGTGTCGGGATTCGAACCTCAGCCCTCCCGGTAGGAAGGCGACAGTCCACACCATTGAGCCACCAACGGTCTACTACTACGTTTCAAGTGTGCAACACTTAAATTGGGTCATTAAGCTCAAGATCGTACTTACATAAGTACGTATACTACACTCCTAATTTTAAGTTGATCCGACGTCATCACAGCCAAGTGTCAAATTTAACAGCCATAAAATAGCGGGAATGTTTCTATGGCACTTGTCGATTGTATTTTTATATACCACAGATCATAATGCACAGATTAAAAAGTGTTGATACTCTGCTTGACAAACTTTTATGGTTCACTCTCGAAACAGGCAAGTACACATTTGTCGGCACATCAAATAGGTGCCTGTGAGTGCATTATGGGTACACAATAGCTCGTGAATGGGGTAGTTTGTCAATGTTTTGTCCAGTTTGCCGCTTCATGAGCTATATGGAATAAGGAGGGGTAGCGGCGGGAGGGGCGCGTGTAATTTTCAGATTAGTTTGTTCAGTAAGCGAGCCCGTTGTCGGCGAGCCACAAATATGTGGCCAATAATATCCAGGCCTGAACGCGCGTCCACACCATGACTCTTCGCAAAATTCTTTGTAGTTTTAAACATAGTTTAGACGATATCTAATTAATCTACGTGGTGAAATTCATAAAAGTTTTAGGGAAATAAGCAACTAAGCAGATAATTTCACGTAACATTATTATGTAGAGTTCACATGCAATACACCTCATTTCAAATAATTAAAAAAGAAAATATGTATTGTAACCTAACTTTTCAGAAAAGGGTTTATGGTGGAAAGATTAGTGTAGTACTTATCTAGATCAACTGTATCACCTCTTAGCCCATATCGTAGCTTATCAGAAAGATCATTTGACTTGTATCACGTTTATGAAACATAATTATATTAAATATGTATAAATGCTTCAAATATCTACTAAATTGGCTGTTGTTCATTTATTAACGGTTTTCATGAACGTAATCTAAAATTTTAATTGATCCACATCCGTATTTTAAAAGGTTAAAGTCAAATTATTCATTTACGAGAGTTATTATAGCCGACCGAAGCGCCCCAACAGCTGTTAGAATAATTTCTTTAAATAAATAGTTGTTTAAAAATCTATGCCACCCAGATGCTTTATTATCAGTGGCGTTCGCAATAAATAAAGTCGTATTATATTCTTGAGCGGACGATCTCGCGGCTCTATAAATCATTTTTATTGTGCCGTCGAAGGGTCGGGTAATGGTTGAGTTCGAAGCTAAATTGGGTCGACTGCCGCAGTAAACAGATAATACTTACACAGCAGACATACCTTCATCAAAGACATGAACAAAATCTATTTAAGCGGTAATGCCAAGTTTTGAACGAAGCGTCCCCCCTTTTATTCTTCCTCGGAACGTTAACAAAGCGAGGCAGCCTAACTATTTTATATGGTGTCATATTTATACCCGATTAAGGTCGCCGGAAAGCGCTGGAGGCATATTTTATCAGATCGGTACGTACGGAAAGCATTGGAGGAGACCTATGTCCAGCAGTGGATGTCCCACGGCAAAAAAAGATGATGAAGATGATATTTATAATCATGAAAGTCGATAAACATGTAATCGCAAGTCTACGTCGCATAATTATGTTATAAGCCGTATTCTGTCAGAGATCTTCCCTCCACCCTTAGACCAGTGGGATTTAAACCTCCTACCCTCCTGGTAGGAAGGCAAGGAACAGTACACATTATTGAGCCACCGAGGCTCATTAGACATTTTTATTAATTCACCACTAGAAACTGAACACAATATTAATAACACTTACACATTTAATAATTACTCGGTTAACGTACGCACTATAATCACTCATTAACTCTTCACACTGTCACACAACACACGACGATCACGTAAACTCAAATCATTTTAAGAGATATACAAACTGTTGAATTGTTGGAATCGAAAATATGCACATTATCCGACCATAAGCGCTTACTGTGGATAACTGGAATCATGTTAACTTTTAACTTGAATTCAGTTAACGTCGTACGAGCAGCACCACGCGTGCCACACCGGCAGTATTTGTTTTCAATTTCAACTTAAAACGGACAGCTTATTGTCCGCGGTCCATTAGTTTCGTTCAATTAAAATCAGTGCACAATGCACGGAAAGAATGTTCATTTGGCCGGCGCGCGCGCCGCCCGTACCCGGAACAATGAAGGCTTTGACATTATTTCCGGCAGTTGCGCCGCTACCACGCCTCATTTCATCGCGCTCCTTCGAAATGCACATCGATGCGTAGCTTTAACAACTATTCACGTCGCTACGTTGTACGAATCGTCTGAAAATGTTCGGACATTGTTATTTTGATTGTCTGTATATTTAGATCTCCGTTAGGTGGACTTCATAATGTTTTTCAAAGAATATGTGGATAGAATAGAGTTTTTACGCATCTAAGGTTTTGGTGAAGGTATTTATTTAGTTTTTAGTTGCTACAATGGCAATGTTGATATTTTCTTTGTATTAGATACATGTTATAGTCAAATAAGTTACTATAAATTGTAGTAATGTTTGATAAAGTTTGAACGATATGTTTCTCTTCAAAAACCTTTTCATTTATGTTGCATGTAATTGAAGATAGCAACTGAAATATTATATGGCAGAGTAACTTCTTGTAATAAAATCTTAAGTATATAATTAACTAATAAAATGAGCCCTTAGTAGCGAAAACTAAAACCAACGATTTTCATGGCTCTTAATGACCTGATCAAGTAATAATAACATTTTGAGACAGTTGTTTTAGATTTAATCATCTGGATTCGAGTTGGTGTTTCTAGTAGCCTACTATAACATTTTTCATTTTTTTTTTAAATTTAGGTAGCAAGCATCAAAAAATAAATGTTATTTTATAGAAGACAATTTGTTAAACTTTAGTCAAAATCCACCATCGATCAATGTAGCCATCCCCCTGAAGGACTGTAAGGCTATGAAATTGTAGGATTTTTGGCAACATTTAGTCATGGCTAAAGGTAGCAAGCCTACATAATTTCTCATTTGTAATTACTGGTACATATAATAGAGACCACTTAGCATCAGACGGATTGTTTGCTTGGTTACCAACTTGCTTAAGTAATAGAAAATGTCTTCATACAACTTGTCTGTATTTGAGTTTAAACTTAAGAAGCTATTGGAGTTATATTCTTAGAATATAGATTAAGATTGGTATAATCTTGTTAGGTGTGCCTATCACTTTAGTGATATGATGCTTTATTACGCTGAGTATACTTGTTAAAAATCTAAAGCAAAGTTTATAAGTATGATAAAAAATAGCGGTATCTTTGATTAGGGAATGATTAGATTACCTTTCTCTCTCTCTCTTTTCAACCAATCCCAGTCCACTGCTGGATATTTGGATTCCCCATTTTGCACCAGATATCCCGGTCTTCCTCATCTTTCTGGCTCCGCTTCATCATCCGTTATGCCAATTAAATGCTCATATACGACACATTTAGTAAAATAGTTGAGACGTCGGCTTCTACACCAGAGGTTGGATCCCCGGGCAGTTCAAACATTTGTGTTCATGAACATGTCTGTTTGTATTGGTCTAGGTGTTTCTATGTAAAATATGTGTGTTTACAGAAAAGTATATAAGTATGTTTATCCGTTGTTTAGTACCCATATTACAGGCTAGTGCGTAGTTTGGGGCTAGATGGCGCAGTGTACACTTGACCCCAAGAGTTGAGATAACACGATGTGAATTTCACCCTAGCGACTTCGAGCGGGTAAGACGGTAACTAACGAACCCGGCCTTTGCATTGTCTCCATCCGCAATGTTGAGCCTTACATTTCCTTTGCTTAACAAGATTCCGAATCAAACCCACTATCAAACAATACTCCAACAATAACAGACAACTTGCATTTATACTGAAGCTACAATATTGTGAAGATTTCATTTAATTTTATATCCCGTCGGCTTATTACATAAAAGTGCCTTCTTTTGCCTCGGTTAGAAACAACGTGCATTTTGATTGGTTTCTATGAGCATCGTTGCAGTCGCTTTTCTTGTGATGTAATATCACCATGATAACCAATATATTAACATAGCTATTTTTGTACATAAATTAGCAATCGATAAAAAAAATGTACACAATGAGAAATTACTTCTGTCATCTAAAATATACCAGGGAAACAGAAGCTTTCGAAAATATGAGGGTAATGATCTTTAGATAATTATAGTACAATAATTGAATATTATCTCGGGAATATTTTCAAACCACGTCACTCACGGTACCTAGTTTTCGGTGTTTAAAATATATTTCGCTAAAACAATAGAAGTTGATAATAGACAAATCCTTTACTAGTTGCTATTAAAGGATTAGTCGCTGCGTATTTCTCAATAATAACAAATACCTTTAATCTTAAAACAGCATGCGGGTAACACAAAAAACGGGCTAATCAGATAAAAGGGGAAAAGCAATAAAACAAACTTAACTTTACATAATAGTAGTCAGATAACTCTATCGAAGTTAAAATTACTAGTATTATGTGAAGTAAGATCCGTGCACTGGACCAAAATAGACCCTCGCAGCCGCAAGAGACGACAAGTGCCGTTTTCATTGTCCTCGAAGAATGCCACTTTATTGCCTGTGAAACCAAATAACCTCTTTTATATCGCAGTTTTATATCACGCCGGTTATAATATTTGACTGGGGGCGGGCTGTTCGATAAACTACTCTTGGAGTTATGGAAATGAATGACATGAGGTTTTAAGAAACTTTCAAATACAGTTTATGGTTTGAAATAAGATTGACACACAATGCTTTTATTTATTAACCGATCTATTCATAATATATGATTCAAAACATAATGAAAGAGTATAATAAAATGTGATCCAAACATCTTAATATCATCAACAATAATCATCACTACCTTTTATTTCAGTGTATTATAAGAAATGACTGTAGTTGAATGAACTATACCAGTAGCAAACAGCCCCCTACTCACATATTCATTTCAATTTATATAGTATTAATATTAATTTTTTTTGCATAAAATTATAAGAATACAATGAAAATAAATACATAGTAGGTTAATTTATAAGATATCGCGGTAGTAGAGAACATATATAGAACAGATAACGATAAACCAGCTTAGGGCTCACGCGTTCGCCAAAGCCGCACAGGTCGGCCCCTACGAGACGAAACATTTTATGAACATCAAATCTTTCGAAGCATTGCATTTATATCCCGGTTACGGCTACAACTTTGTTAACGAACCGTTCCCGCGGAAGTTACGACTATTTTCATGCATGCAATTGAGATACCATACGAGATATTGTATTGTTGTTACAGTTTTTCGCTTTATGTTTTTGATGACCCATTTGGTGTAGCGGTTGAGACGTCGACTGCAACACCAAGGGCTCCGGGTTCGATCCCCGGGTAGTACAAACATTTGTGTGCATGAACATGTCTGTTTGTAATGTCTGGGTGTTTTCTATAAATGTATATAAGTATGTTTATTCGTTGTTTAGTACCCATAATACAGGCCTCACACTTAACTTGGGGCTGTGTGAACGACACTGGATATTTATTTATTTATTTATGTCACTAGGCAGAATAAAGAACAATGCTTCTGCGACTTTTATCACATTTAAAATACAGCGTTTTAGTACGAATCCTTAAAGTTATTAATAATTATTATAAATAAATATCCACTGACATTTA
>PQWD01012315.1:0-46342 GCA_019425675.1 Leucinodes orbonalis
TTTCCTGAGATAGCATTGTAAAAGTCCAATAACGGTATTTTAGCACTGCATAATTATGTTAGACCGTCGATGGCTTAATGGACTGTTGCACTCCTAACGGGAGGGCTTAGGTTCAAATCCCGCATTTTCGAACTGACTACTGCTGTTGGCCGCAGATGCCCTTTACTGCTTCACCGGGCAATTGGCGAGCGCAGATGGCTTCAGCCTTAAATATTTACACAACGAGCCTAAGGGCGTCCCCAAACGGGACTCGAACCTCGGCTTAGGGCGTTGCGGGGGGGCGCTTGGTAGCCTGACATATGTTTGGGGAGAAAGCGGCCCGGCACACGCCGGTTACGCGAATAGGCACTGTGCGAACCTACAGGGACACGCGACGATGGCCCCCGCCGGCGGGGATGGAATCTCGGTTGTCGATTTGTGAGGTCGTCAAGTTGAATGTTAGTTTCTACTATTCAACCTATCGCAGTCCACTGCTGGACATAGGTCTCCCCATTTTGCGCCAGATATCCCGGTCCTCCGCTTTTCTCATCCAGCCTCCACCTGCGACCTTTCGCAAGTCGTCGATCCATCGGGCCGGAGGGCGTCCTACGAATGTTAGTTTATTAAATGATTAAACTAACATTCAACTATCAAGCAAAGCTTAATGCTTATTGCTTTAAGAGTGCGAAATATGCGATTTTTTTACAGAATTCTTAAATAAATCTTCGTCGATGTCAAACAATAGACTAAGGATTGTCTTTATATTACCAAAGAAACAGCGTAGACTAAATTCGTAATTTCTTTGATTCTCGTCCATTGTAACGGATGATAAAAGCGTCAGTTTTCAGTAACGTACAATGAATAGGTATACCCATTATGGTGGCATGGGAGAGGTTTTATGAAACAAAAACATCATTCACACGGTTATTACGCCCAATAAAAACAATTCAGGCTATGTTCCATTATGATTCAGAACAATGTAGTTGCTAAAAATATATTTGGTCCCAATACTAGACGTTGGTTGCCTTACAATTTTTGAGCACAAAATTAGTGTTAGGAATTTGGATGCTGTAAACATTTCAAATATACGACGATAGACGAAAAAGGTTCCAAAATTGTATATATGCAATGGCATGAATTACAATGGTATAAACTGAGTCAATAATTCAGTAAAATATTTCTAGAACCTGGCCATTGTTAAAGCGATATCTGATGCTACCTTCAAGTTTCGGATAAAGCCTGCATGCTGGACACAGGAGTCACGAAAGTACGAAGCGATTATCTAAGAGCGCAAACACCAAGTTAAGAGGCATGCCATTGATAAGTTTCTAAAAACATTAACATCGATAGCATAAAATAAAATATATTTTTGTTTGTTTATTACAATTTTAAAGTGATCTGACCAAGTGGTAAGTACCACTACGAGTAAATCGCGAAGGGTTTCCTAGAGCCATCTAGTGAGCAATACATGAAGGAGAAATCTTACACTATTTTACCCGCCGGGAGTGTTTCGTCGTTGATGAAAAATACGCTAGATGGCGCTTAACATATAGAAAGGAGTATTTCGAGGAAAGCGTAGTAGAGGGCGCTACTTAATGTACATAGTTTCCATTTTCTACATCTATATAAAATAAAAGGTTATTTATGGTACAAAACACCTATATAAATAGAAGAGGTGCCTATTTTTACTAAGATAAAAAAGTGCCTACTATTTCTGGTCTACTTTGGTAAGGGTTTTTTTTCTTAACAGCAGTAGCTGTTGTTCATTGGTCAAGCAGAAGTGCTAGGGTGCATCGTCGGAGTTATATTTTGATGGTTATTGCACTATATTTTCAATGCAAGAAGTAACATTATACGTAGGTTAATGGCATTACAACTGATGACGCAAGTGCCCGATAAGTATAAACATGTTACAATAAGAGAAGCTAATTATTAGGTAAACAAATAAAGCTCGTTATCGACTGATAGTGATATTCGTATGATCTAAACTAAGACGAGTTATTCTGTTTCTGGCATGATGCCCGAAATAATGTTTACGCCAAGAAACGTGACCAAATCAATTATATGGATATGTATACTTATCTAGACATAGGATACAAAATCCAAAAATTGTGTATTATTTTTACTTTACTACATTGTACTAGAACTGTTACTTGTAATCGACGATAATATTGTCTGGTCCTTAAGACAAAGTGACATGAACATTTTTATAAATATGTAGATAGGTCTAGGTAATGGTTTCGGTATTTGGAAAGAAACAACTTTTACATATAAAAATATTTTATTAAAAACATTTTGGTAACATTTAATAAGAACACTTAGGTAAAAATAAATCGACCTCAAAATCATTTAAAAAGAACAGCCTGGACTGGAAGTTCACGGAGGAAGCCGGAACAGCAAAAAACTAAAATAAATTAAAACAATGATAACACTCTAGGCAGAGAAATGTCTAATTGACAACCAGAATTAAGGCATCGCAAGAATAATTATTTAAGTACGATAAAATACCTACGGCTATTATTATAATTACAACAAATAAACGCCTAGTGTGTATCGTTCAGTTGTGTACGAGCGGGCGGCGCGGCCCTGTAGTCTGTTGGCAGGGAACTTACATCGAGTATTATTGCCACTAACGTTATTTCACTTAAAACTCACGACACATTTGCTTGCCACTACGCCGTAATTATACACTACTAAATACTAAAACATTCCAATTAGGTATACGAAGCTATGTTAAAATTTTACCTAACTAATAATAATATTAAACATCTTCGGCTAATTTTGATACTAGAATGATATAACATCATCTCATATTGTACTCTTAACATTACGCTGGACTAAATTATAAGTGAGGTTTTAATACATAATATTGCAAGCATTACTGAGATTGTGCACTTTACGTGTTTTCTTAAACGTAACAATTGAAAACTCATGTGTTAACAAAGGAAGATTGCTTATTATATTGAAGATGACAAGTGTGGAGCCGGCCTAGTCAGGCCTTTACATTCAGTACTATAAAGGAACAGTCATTAGATTAAATTACGAGCATTGGCACTTTCAATATTAAACCTTAATTACACTCTCGAAATAGCACTGCATATCAATAACCAACTTAAAAACTAAATTCAGATCAGTCATTTATGATATCACATCAAAATAAACAGGGAAATACAGAATATGTGATTATCGATTGGATATATTATATCATATATATTATATTCTTTTCAAAAGAGGTATTAATTTTCTTAAGGGTTACTAAAAATATTGAGCTCTGCGCCGCGTGCGACGCACTATATCACCATAATACGAGAACAACATTGAACCAATAAGTTTGGTACTTGGGAGTTCATCTCCGAGTTAATCTATTTCGCTAAACCTACATAATGCTTATCAGATATACGTAATACACGCTGGGCGCGAGCGCAGCCGGCGAGCCGACTTGCGCCTTGCCTAGGCAAAAACCCTTCCCTATACAATTTTTCATTACAAAAATACTGTCATTTGACTACAGTTCAATGAGAAAAACAATATTTATCATATGAATGAACAATAGATGTAATACAACATATAATATAAGTATAATATCGTGTATATGATTTGACTAAAATAAAATAAAATGCATAAAATTGAAATGATTAAAACATTGTAAATCACTTGAAGACACTTAGTAATGGAAGGTACTAAATTGATATTTTAGATAATTTTGTTAAATAAATAGCACAACAACCAAAATATTTGGCAATGTGTTATAAATAATCATTAACAACTACTACCCTTGGCTGCTAACTTAAACACGAAATTGGAATGCAAATATTGCATCGCACCTCGGCCACTCTGCGGCGAGAGCTTGGCCGGGCGAGGGCCATCGGGATCACGAACTAACTTAGGACACGCTCACAACATCTACTCTATACCTGTGCGTATCGCTCCGAATACTTTCTTTTGAACTACATTCGATTGAAGCTTGTAATTAAAACTAAAAATAATAATAATAATGAATGCAACATTTGATTTTATAAATTAACCAATAACAACCACTTTGTGAGTACGTGTGACTGAGGATATAGCACACTAGGCAACAGAAGACACATTTTAACTACTAATATTCTTATTCGTGCAGTTATATTCGGATGTGCCTTCAAGAGGGCATTATTAATTGTGTATTATTATTAGCTGCATTCTGAGATCCATGCTATATGTTCAGTCATGATGACCACTGAATCTTAAATACATAAATATATTTTGTATATTATGTTTACGATTAATGTTCATAGCCCAGTAAATTGATTACAGACAAAATAGATAAGCGTGTAGTAATGACTTGAAACAAAGCAGCTGATACAATGCATAACATTTTTTGATAATGACAAACTGCTTTTTATGTAAATATTGTAAAAAAAACAAAATAAACTCTGCATGGATGTTGGTCCCTTCCAAAATATGCCAAGCCTTAGTGAATTCCATATTAATATAATAAACTAAAATTTCGAATCTAACTGTATTGTCACATATCAACATTTTTTTTATATAAAAATAACTTTGTGAAGAATATGTCAACATTATTGTGTACAAATACTCCAGTTCCAATTTAAAGCTGATCACAACATAGCAGAACTAAAGTTGCATAAAAGGACAGTATTAATAATTATTCATTATAGTTAGTATGTTATACATTACTTACATGTTACCAAAGAGACTCACACTATTAAATATTTTGACTAAATTTAAGAGACCACAAATATTACATTTTATATATGCACATACATAGAGATATTGCCAGTCTGTTAATGACACTTACTATAATTTCACTAGAAGCCCAGCATCTGGGCATATCAATGACTCAAACGTTTTAAAACTGTCTGTAACAACTACTAATACCTTAGAATATCTAATCACTGCATTAAATTTGTGATGATATGCACTGATAACCCACATTGACTATGTTAGAATGGGCTCGTCATATATATTAAATGAGTTGTTCAAAAGCTATTCACATCAGTACATAGGAAGTTGATTTTGGGTACTGTGTTAAGATCCTTTATCCGCTAAACAATATGTCATCATCACTATTATTATGCTCGGACGGTACATCCAACAATCATAATTACACCTTAAAATTAACCTATAGCTTGGCTTTAAATTCGTGCCTATCTCGTCAAAATCGTAAATTTAAATAACATCCGAGAAGCAGCCTTTTGGTTTAAACAATGACAATCCTATTGATAAATGACTGTGGAATATATCTAAATCATTATTTCTAGAGACTAAAGAACATTATAAAACAATATTTAAATAATATCTATTACATGTAATGGTGGGAATTATTAACAAATACTTTGATAATAAGTAAGTGTCCATAATTTTAATATTGCTTTAGACTTAACTGGACACAAAATCCACTGGCTGAATGACTTCAACCATTGTATTTTATACTAATCAGTATAAATTGCATAATTCAACAATTTATAGTTAATATAATATGCAATTAAACAATTATATTCTTTGGATAACAAATTATTAACATGTCTAAGAGGAACTAAGTGTAGCACAATAAGATTTAAAATTTTATCTGCATGTACTAATATGCAATGTTTTTTATATTATCATAGGAAATATCACCAGAAATTTTGTTTGTTCCGATACCATTGATGGATAATTTAAAAGTAGGACCTAGAAATGCTGATTTGGAATATTAAGGCTGCACAATTGCATGGCATTGCAAGTATTTATAATTAAGCTTAATATTATCACACAATAAAATAAGTTAAAAACAAAAACGAAAGTCTTGTATCGTCATGCAGGACATTCACAGAATTTGTCAAAAATTGCCGTTGATTAAATTAAGATCACAGTATTAAGTCACGATTAAAAAATGTAACTCTACGAATGCGCGAGACGATAACCAAATACAATATTCCACAGTCATCTGAAGACTAGGCCAAAACAGGGAGACATTTCAATTAAACATGTAGGTAAATGCCACAAAGCCATTGACTTTAGTTTCATAGTAACCAACAAAAAAAATATTTTGCTCTAAATAATTCATGAAAACAAAAAATATCAATATTATATGACAAATTAGTAAAAATCTGTCTAAACAACAATAGTGAGCAAATTCATAAAAACATTGTATTGTAAATTTTCTTGCCAGCTTTTTAATACAAAAATATTTATTGCCAGGTCGTCATAAATAAAAAACAACTTAATAATAAACTAGAGTCAATGGGTAAATAAAATAAGGTGATGTGATCACCTTGTGACGTTAGAATTTGATGTGCATCCTGATGTGGCCCAGTCATACTCACTCACCATTAGTTTGTTCTGAATTTAAGCTGTTGCTTTAACTCATCAATCTGTGGCAGCCACAACCCATGAGAAGCCACAGATGCGACAGGAATCTTTTACGTACTGCGTGCGAGTCCCATATGGTCCCAGCCGATGGTACTGGGAGCGGTTGGCGAAGAACAATGCCGGGTTATTTGGCGGCAGCAGTGTGGGGCGGTAGTTCCAGCGAGGATCTGTGAGGTTGCTCCACAAGTCGAGAGTGTCACGACCTCCATACAATACCTTGACATCTTCAACTTTTTCTTTCGGACGTGGCTGTGGCTGAACCACAGGTTCGAATATTTTCTGTAAAATGAAAACGTCAATGTATAATAATTATGTCGGTAGATAATCAAATATGTGAATTTAAAAGCATACGAAGATTAATTACAAAGTTTCTTCCATTGTATCTTTACCAGGAAACCAGTGGAAGTGTCAAAGATATTAATGAAAAATATATAAAATAATACACTATGCAAATCTCGACACTATCAACTGACGATTACAATATTGATAGTACGCTGTAGGTATTCGCCATTATGGAATATTATGAAAATAGAGAGGTCAAGGCCAGGACGAACGCAAACAAATAGACATATTTTTTTAACATACCTTTTCTGTAGTCTGAGGACTGGACGGTAGGGAGTCACTGTTGACCGACTCTGATTTGAGCGATCCCAGTGAGCCGATACCGCTAGATTCACTGGATACAGATGGACTTGGGCTCGTTTGCGACTGAGCTAAACCCGCTATTTCTATGATATGCCCGAATGAGTTGAAAGAATCGAAATTATCTGTCTCCAAGTCTCCAAGAGGTACCGCAACGCTCAAAGCCATATCTGCAAACCGAAAATATATTCTGAATTACAAATTACACGTGCATAAACGCCACTGCGTGTGAACACTTTAGCTATGTTGACAGAATTGAACGCGCCAAATTATTACAGTTATACTGTCATCATAATATCAATAATAGTTCCATTTGTTTAGTTCTGACATCAGAAAATAAAAACGTTTATTCAATCGCATGGTACTCAATCGTATAACAATATTTACCGAAAAGTGTAATCCCAAAAAGCACAAGCCTCGACGTAGTTGAAAAGATCGAACATTTATAAGTGAAGTTAGTAACGATCATGAATTTGCGTGTGCGTGATGTTGTAGAGCGCCAACCGGAAATATTGGTCGGTAAAACAGTCTACTGCGCAGTAAAAAGCATTTTCATATTTTCTTTAGTAAATTTTATTCCTTTTAATAGTCTTCAAATAAAGTTAAAAAGAGATTTATCTATCGCAAAATTTTGCAAATTACTAAACTTTTATTTAAATAAAAAATGGTACCATTAATATAAAGTCAAATGACTACACGTACAGTGCCACCTAGTAGAAACTGCGAGTATTACGAAGTGGGCTGTTTTGGCCCACTGTGAATGTCTACCAAGCTATGCGTTAGATGGCGCAACACAGTAGAACGCGTTTATGTAGTTTCACGATAAACACGTAGATGTCTCTGTTTAACGTTTTGTAAGTATTGACTTTATAGTTCTTTCTTTTTTAATTTCATGTACATATAGATAAACATTACATTTTAATTTAAGTCATGTTTTTACGATCGCTTTGGAAGGGGGAAAGGCTGAAAACGGGTTTCACCGAAAGTGCGACATCGCTATGGTTTCAGTAATTTTAGAGCTATGTGGTTCAATTGGGTGGGAAAGACTCGAAAGGTTTGGAAAAAAATAAATACTTTTTGAAAATAATATAAAAATGTGGTGTTTTTTCACGACTTCTCAGCTTCAATCAATCATTTTTTGAAAACCCAATGCGATATCAACAAAATCCGAAAAAGGTCTCGGGGTATTGTATGAGGCAAGATGCACTCAATTTAAAAATCAAAATAATAAATAAATAAATTTACACCAATTCACACAGCGCCATCTAGTCCCAAACTAAGCATCTAGCCACTTCTATAAACTAAACAGCAGATAATACCTATTTTGTGTTTCTATGTAGGTATAGATAATATACTCATACCTACATATAATCACCCCGACCAATACAAACAGACATGTTCATGAACACACTTTTTTGTACTGCCCGGGGATCAAACCCGGAACCCTTGGTGTACCTAGTAGTTGTCGTCGCAACATTGAGCAATCAAAGGCTATTGTGGAAGATGATCCATCGCAAACCACGTACGAGTTAGCCGCAGGCTGCGGTGTTAGAGATAAAACTGTTTTAATCCACTTGAAGCAAACGAGGAAGGTATATAGCTGGGTATCGCGACTGCTGTGTTTCATTACTCAAAAGGGACAATTATCAAGGCATTTGAATTCGGTGTTGAAAAACTGTGCTGCGCTGTGACGAGCGCAGATGTCTTTCAAACTAAGTAGTTAAGATTAAGGCTATGGAGGATTCAGGATATACAAATCTGGGGCACGGCAGTGCCCTCGCCAAGACGAGTCAAGTGAAGCGCAAGGCACTAAGTACCTGCATTTTCTCGAAGTGTTTTCTCGTTTTTTTGAAACCTCATAGTGTAAGTTTCCGATGTTCCAGAGTTTATACTGTTTGGATATTCATATGATGTCATTATTACACTTATTAAAAATACAAAGTCTTAATTGAGTAGCTCTCATACTTTAAATTTTATTGATATCTAAAATATGCCGATTTCATCACTGACACGCTGATGATCATCAAAATATTTGTCTATTTCCTAAAGTGCTAAAAAGCTGAATTTTGGTATATAAACATCCACTGACAATCACACAGCGCCATCTAGACCCAAATTAAGCATAACCTGTAATATGGATACTAAACAACATACTTATATAGTTTTTTTGTAAATACAAATAATATTACTATAAATAAAAAGACTTGCATAGTTGAATAAAAATCAGTGATGCTTTGTTGACTTCACTTTATAACAAATATATAACTAATTTCACAGGCACGAGGATCATACTCCTAATACGGACTCCTGCGCATACGCACTTGAGTCTTGACCAGCATGGGTGTAGGCATACTTAGTGGTCTGAAACAGCTTTACAACGAGAGTCCTTGGCGACTCTCGTTGTAAAGCTGTTTCAGACCACTTCCATCTTAAACCAAGTCCAACAGCGCATTCCACTGCTGGCTATAGGTCTTTCCCATTTTGCGCCAGATATCCCGGTATTCCGATTTTCTCATTCAACTTCCACCAATAACATTTTGCAAGTCGAAAGGACTTCAGTAATGGGCTCTATGGGTGAATTTATGATTTGATGATAAATTGTCTCATACTTATACGAGGTTACGTGAGGTTATGTAAGGTTACGGTTGAGGAGTCGCCTATTTCATCAAGAGTTCCGGGTTCAATAGCCAGGCAGTACAAAGCAGAGCATGATACGATGACGATTTCTGTTTGCATAGGTGTTTTCATAAATAGATGTATTAAAAAAAGTATATCTGTGTATATCAGTGGTTTAAAATTTTTTTAAGCTTTAAAAATAATATATGTATTAAAAATATTATGTATAAGGTATTACTTCCAATTTTTACCGGTAAGTAGTACCTATTTATTTAATTTACTACTATGTTCAAAAAGATTCACAAAATGTCAATGGCACTAAGCGTTAAGACAAAAGTATCTGTAACAGATTGGTCTAAATTACCCTATTTTAGAATAGAATGAATCAATGAAATAACGTAGGTACATGACGCACGACAGTGCTTTTTATAGCAAAACCTAAAACGAACACTGACATCGGCTTTAAAAGGTATCTAAAAATAAAACGTGTACTACCATTATCACCGTATCATATCACTGTAATTCTAGCCACACGATATAATTAAATTACAAGATTATATGTGATGCAAATTTACTTATTTATTTAGCTATCTTTATCATCATCATCATAACGACCCACTGCCAACGGCCTTCCCGCAAAGCATACCTATGGCGAGATTGGGCTGTAGCATACTACGTGGGCCCAATGTGGAATGATGGGTGGGGTTTTTATATTGTACTATTAATCTGTGATTGTATCTAAATAGTATAATTCATCTAAATAACCACTTATTATTTTTTAATATACTGTATCTACTTTCTATTGTATTGTTTACGATGTAAGATATAAACTCATTTTTTTTTAAATAAGGTACATATAATGCAACACCAGGGCTCATAACATGATAGGCAACCCAATCCATAACTAACATCACTCATAAGAAATTAGTGCACATTAATTAGTGTGCTCAACTCAACCTCGACGCGCCAAAACGCGCCCTTGCGACTTGTAAATATACTTTATATCGGCGTCCGTTCAATAAAATAATAATAGTAAACATCCGTGCAAATGGCCGGCGGGGAGAGGGCGGGGTGCGCGGGGGGGAGGCTTATCGATTCGCGCCGCGCGACACATAGTATCTCTGTCCTCTCATCGATGCCCGCTCGGCCCCCAAAGAAAGAGATAGGTTTCGCCGACTTTGATCCTTTTGTTTTTGGGGCGTCCGGCGTGGCGGCGGGGGCTGAAAAATGTGAAGGGCTCGTGATTGGCCGGCGAGGGCCGCCCCCGCGCCGCGCACCCTCCCGCTGCAGCCTCCGACGGACTCAGTTCAAGGGCGGTTGCCGGGCGGATTGTTGTGTATGTNGAATCGTTTAATATGTTGGCGACTTTCCGGGTTGTCTGGACGCACAGCGTATGCACTGCTTATTTGCATATATGGAGTGCACGACAGTACGTACAACTTATTCCTGGTTGTAGAGTTATTGGGAAGGTTTCAGCATGTTCTCTACGCTTGGCGGTGGTAAGGTTTTTAAGATTTTAAAAAAAATAGCTCTGCTTTTATATCAGATAGACTTTTCTTTGTTAGCCTGATGACCTTAAAAACTTCAAGCTACTGGACTAAGTACCTACTACTGAGTTTCTTGCTGAATTCTTCTCAGCAGGAATGTATAGGCCAGACTAGTGGATGCTTCTTTTGCCACTTATTCTTCAACGACCTAAACTGAAGAATAATAATAAATTTTGGATTTAACAGCGTCCCAAAATAATTTTCCAGTCACAGATATTATATATGGGAGGGTTAGCTTACCAGTTATATGTTTGGGAAAAAAAAGGTATATATCAATATTGTATTGTATCCTTCGAGCCTACAAAAGGTCGTGACGATGGTCCCCACTAGAAGGAATATCCGCTGAATAAACACTTTTACTAAGAACGACGTCTACGTCGTTCTAAATAAAAGTGCGTTTTTTTAACTTATGAAGTTAATAAATAAAAGTATTGCCATTTGCAACAATAAGGTAAAATTGAATGCAATAAAAGCATTAAAATAGCAAAAGAAATAAAAGAACCTTAAAAAAGAAAGCACTTAAATTAAACCTAACTCACCCGGCGACACTTTCATTGTTCCAACACAACATTAACACCAACGCAATTGTCGCAATATCCAGAACAAAACAAGTTTAAAAACAACATAAAAAATTACACTCCACACAACCACAACGTATATTCACATACATTTAATTATACACATACAAGCACAGAAAACCGTTTTAAAAATAGAACAGTTCTATTTGAAATTTTGTATTCCTTTTACTTTATCGTAATGCGGGGTCGCGGTTTTACGTTACGACCCAAAGAAAGAGTCGTCATTCAGCTACGAAATGCCGCAGGGCACTGAATACTGAAGCTTCGGCTGTACAGAGTGTTGCCTGCGCTACGAAATAGCTCCCCAATTCCGATAATTTTGAAATGCGTTTTTGTAAGATCGTTATTATGTTTCAACAATAACATTTTGCACTTATTTGTTCTGTTTTATGGTAGATTTTAATTGGTTACACCATAAAATTATTCTATTATACAATTGCCATTTTGAACCCATAAACAATTGTACCGAATACCAAATTTAAGGTTGGATTGTAAAGTGTCTTAATGTTAAGCAATAATGAAAAAAGTGCCTATAGATTCGTGATATGCTCACAAAACAATCGAAAAAGTGTTCCATATGCAGCGACAGCACACATACACATATTTCGAATGAGCGTACATTTACCTAAACAAAAGAGTACAAACTGTACTTCTTCAGCGGTTCGTTTCTGAGGCACGGATGGCGTATTTACCTTTTATAATATACAGAATATCATTGATGTTAAGTAAATTAGTGGAATTGGAGCCCAGTATGGAGAAAATTGTACGCTGTCCTCTCATTAACCTTATTACTTGGGTTGCTTGCTTGCAGATCAATGCATTTATGTGAAAAAATTTAATAATGTGATATAGTGAACGAGTGCGGAAAGAGTAGATTCAAACGTAAAAAGCATATTCCATACTAACTTTTGCCCGCGCCTTCGCCTTAAGAAGTATTATTATTAAATAGGTAAAGATTTCATCACCTTTTTTATCCGCTTAGGGGTGGAATTTATCAATCATTTCTTAGGGGATGCCTACGTCATATAAGTTTTGAAGAAACCTGATCGGTTTAAAATTGATAAAGTTTGAGACAAATTTGTATACCCAACTTTATCCCTTTGGGCGTAGAATTATTCAATATCTTTTCGTAGCGGATGGGTAAGCACAATTACAAGAATAAGAATTTGGGTTTCTGCACAGAATGACTTTTAACACATTATATTACATTTTTTAATCTAGTTTACACTGAAAGCAAAATATGCTCACTTAAACAAGTGCACGTCGAATCGACGTATGGTTAAGTTTTTTTTAAATCTTGATAGCCATAGACAAATGCATTCTACTACAGGGCATAGATGACTGACTTCATTACAAAACTTTGGCACAACGACGTACAAATATTAATGTGGCGTTAAACCCCACCTTGGACTTTATCTGAGTCACTATCTCACTACAAACCAATATATCAATATCTTTATGTCAGAGCATGGACAATGCGTTTTATTGACTGTACTAATTTAGGCTCCCATCCAACCTTGATGCACGCTGAAAAATACAGTGCAATGGTCTCGACCTGTATTAAATGAAAACTATTTGTTTCAGTTTTTTACAATAGATACAACAACATATAACAGAGTTACACAATTCATGTGTATGTTTGCCATTAAATCAGTAGCCCTGGTCTCCACACAAGGAACCCCTATGTGTGTGTATGTTCAATTTTGTTGTCAGCATGCGTGTATTTATGTGTGTGTATTACCGCGTTTGTGAGTGGGATTGTGCATTTAGATAGTTTATTGTTTACCTTTTAATATTATGTGGGTTTTTAGGGCTATTTAGGCTTATACAGACCTGTTGTCACTTCGACCTAGAAGATCTTTTGTGACTCACTCCTCTTTTAGAGTTCATCTAAAAGTTGGGCACTTTTTATAACTAAAGATATTTATCTAAGGGATGTCAGATGAACAGCCTGCTCGTTTGCCTTACTTATGGAATAAATACAAATCTAAAGAGTATTGGCAGCTGGCCAGAATATCGTTTGTCGTTCGGCAGAAAGTACGGGCCGTTGAGTTTGGCTTGAGCTATGAAAGGTGTAGGTTACCCCTTACATACCTTTTTGTTGAGTGCTAAATAGTTAATAACCCGCTGCGGACAAGTGTCCCTAAAAAAATATAATTCAATTGTCTTTACGCGATAAGTCTTCTACGTATAGGTATCATCATGATCAGCCCATTGCACCCCACTGAAAGCGCAGTGGCCTATCCGCGCAGCATAGCTATGCGGAGATTTAATTATAATAATAATTTTTATTTCCATAGAGGCCAACATACATTAGTAGACGTAGCGACTCTGCACTAAATAATAAATAAATAAATATCCACTGACATTCACACAGCGCCATCTAGCCCCAAGTTAAGCGTGAAGCCTGTATGGGTACTAAACACTTACTTTTTTTTTGTAAATACATACACATTATACATAGAAAACACCCAGACCAAACAGACATGTTCATGCACACAACCGTTTGTACTGCCCGGGGATCGAACCCGGAACCCTTGGTGTTGCAGTCGACGTCTCAACCGCAACACCAAATGGTTCCCGCTAAGCAAGATTGCTTGGATTGCAACAGTCAATTACACAGCCATAATAAAGTTATTTCTGTAGACACCAAACTTGGGCGACAAACATTCTTAAGGGTAAAGATTGCAATACAAGTTTACAATTACAAACAAAAATAAAATGAAACAGAAAACTTAAAACATCTCCTAAAATTAAGAAAAAAAAACTCAAGAATTAGGGCAGCATAGATCTGGGGATGTAGTGGGTATATTTCTTTACTTTTTTTTGTTTGTTCTGTTTGTGTTGCAATGTGTAAAAATAATAAATTATTTCTTTCTTTTTAGAATGTGTACGAATTTGGACCGAATCTCACCATACGGCAGGATGCGGAGTAGTGGGTGTTACCATCGGCCATCGATTGTAGGGGGTACCGATGGCTTAACATGCCCTCCAGAATACGGATTCGTCTTTCTTTTCGAACAATCAGAGATTCAGCTTGCAATAACTTAAACTGGGAAATAACGCACAAAGCAACTTTGACTCCACGCAGGATTCTGACGACCTAACTTTATACAAATGAACTACAGAAAGAGTGATTCCTTTTAATACAGGTACAAATTACATTGAATTATGACCTCAAAATCATGGGATAGGGTTTATAATATAGTCACAATATAGGTATGTTCCAGAGCCTAAGAAAGGGTTTAATTTTTCTGTGTTGCATTGCGGCAGCCGTTAATTGAATATAAAAAAATCGAATACCTTCGACAAATCTAATAATACATAATTAACGAATCCTTTAAATAATGAACTGTAAGATTAACTTTTTTTTTATAGAATTTAAATAAAGGAGGATGTTATGATTTTTTGTATTTTTATGTTTGGGATCATTACCTAAGTACTTCCGATTGTTTGAACCGATATTCATTCAAAAGCTGATGCTAGCGTAACTGGAAGCGGATTCTAGAAAAATCGAGGTGCAATTTAGGAAAGTTTAGACATGACTATTATTTTTTATTAATTAATAACTTGGATTAGTGATTCCCCGGGATGCATTTGGCAGGCGTATTAACCAACTATAAATAGGATTAAAGGTAGTCACAGGCCTGTGAACAATTCAACACTAAATGTAGATAAAAGTGATGGATTACCACTAGTGGCAGTCGGGACTAGTGCCGGAAAGACAAACAGACACCACATTTGAAAGCGAAAAAAATTGCAGTGCTATCAAAGCCTCCCAAAATTATTAATCAAATTTCAAGAAATTCAAATAAAAAAGTTGAATTTGAAGTTTCTTTAACTCTTATATTTTTCCCGCCAAAGATATAGTATGTATAAAACCATAGTCAGGTTTCGAGTGAATTGTGATACCGGTAATAATACTCGATTGGTCCTTTTTAGGTGATTCCAATTTTTGTATGTTATAAGAGTGCAGGACGGCTTGGACGCTCATCTGGTGGGAAGGTATACGCCTAACCATGACAGAGCGGCATTGAAGGAGACCATCAACTGATAGACAGTTATTATCCTCCATCAACGCCGCACTGCGCCTGTCACCCAAGACAACAGATGTTAGGACTCTTATACCAGTAATTTCACTAATAATTTCACCAGTAATTTCACTAGTAATTTGTACAGTGCCCTCATCTCGAAACACAAAAGTGCCTGACACTCCCGTTTCACGGGACAATAACTGGCACTGCGGTGGTACCTACCGAGACGACTCAGTATCGAATCTACAACCTAGTAAAATATGGCAAATGTTATATTGTTATCGTTTTGTAATTGATAGTTTATGAAATCAACGTCAATTCTCAGTTAAAAATACAGTAATTTTTGTAAAGAAAAAACGTTTCTGATACCGGTCCTGAAGCCGGTAACGTATTTCTGTTCTCTTAAACAATGGACCTTCATCGGTACCTTTCATTGGGGTTAGCCATTAGCTCATTTGTCCCATGGCATTAAAAAAACCTTTGCCGCCTTTATCTCGCCTATTTCTACCATTATTTTATTATATTACCTAGTAGTAATGCTTAAAATTTAGCCGTGTTCTAGGCTATCGGGTGAAACAAAGAGTGACGTGAAAATCAATCAAAAATAACGTATAAAATTATTTTTATTTCTTAATTTGATGTTTTTCAACTATGACCTGCCTGTGTAGTTAGAAACTATGTTTGTATAACCTTTAGAATTGACACCGCTCTATGAGTGTTATGTCTGTAAGTAGGGCACCACCATTGTTTAGGTATAATTATATTAAGACAGATTTGGACAGAAAGCACACTTGGATGATATGGCTGGACGTTACATAACTGTTTTTAGTAACTTGTAGTACCTTGAGGAACTTTTGAGATCTTACCAACGAAAATATATGGAAAATATCCCTAGAATTTATTTAGAAATACTCTATCTAAAGTGTTACAAAAAGTACTTACCACATGCGTTTTAACGCATAAACATCCTTTTAGCGCTGTTTGCACTGTTCACACATTTTTTTTTCACAACACTCGATTCAATTTTGGAATCACTCGGTTTCTTTTTTATTTTAATTTAAGTCTATGGCCTTTCCAGTCGTTTCGGAATTCGAAAAAAGAATTAGCCGAATTCAATTTTCGAATCGTCCGGCTGCTTGAGCGCCGGTCTTGAATATAGAACGAGATCGCCTCACGCGTACCTTTGCTATTTATATTTTCGCTGGGTGAGCGAAACTGACCAGTTAACGATGAACCCTCTTAAAGTATAAATTCCAATTGTAAACTAGAAGGTAACATTTAGACGAAGCTCATGTTAAGTTGGTCCATTTTATATTTTGTCTGAGGAACCCGGGCTTGATATTTAGCTTCCTGAAAAGTGTCAACGGCCTATATAAAAAAATACACAAACATTCTAAAATTCTCCCATTCATTCGTTGGTGTAATTCGTGCTAAAAATGTGTACAATGCCACAAATATTATAAAAATGCAATGTTTAAATTTGGGTTCTAGAAATATCTCTGATCGACATGCAACACTCGGGTATTGTTTTATTTTTGTTAGCTTCAGTTAGCTGCTGATTGACATTATTAGATGATAGAATTAGACTTTGGGAAAAGGTTGACTTCGTTCAAATGTCTGACTGGTTGAAGACTTCACATTTTTTGCCGAACATGAAGTATGTTAGTCTTCGTTTAGCCTCAACCATTTACTTATAGGTACTTGTCGAGGTATCCCTTTGCAGCCAACGAAAATTTCACCTCAAAAGTTTCTAGAACGGTGAGTCGTCTTTTGACAGTTTTATTTTATTTACAGGGCTCTAAAGACGGAGACACGACCATTTAAATTAGGGATTTAGTTTTAGGGACCGAAGAATATAATTGAGAGATAAAAACAACTCAATTCTTGGTCGTCTTTGAAATGGATTTTTATAAATACCGAATAACTGCAAAGACATCGAAACGTAGAGGGAAACATTTCATCATCATCAGCTCATTAAACGTCCCCACCGAGGGGCACGAGCCTACCCGTATAGGGTGATTAGGCCTTAGTCGTCCACGCGGGCCAGGAACATTTATTTTTATCAAAATGATTAATCCTTGGATGATGATGAGGTTTAAGCTGTTGAAAGCTTATCATCATCCTATCCTATCCGACTCTAATCGGTTCTGCGCACAATACCTACTGAACCGCACGCGATTTTGCAGATTTGAAAACTTTCCCCCCATAAAATATAGTAATATTTCGATTTTGTTGAACAAAACTTAAGGTGGCATAATATACAATTTTGGAATTCCTCGTAAAACATAAACCCAAAGGATCGATGTAAAGATTTGTAATTACATAGTTTAATATTGAAATAGAAAAAGTTACCAAATTGGTTGAATACCCCCCTCTTGGCCTTGTATTGAAATAATCTTTATTTGCTAATTGGAAGTGAAGGGTGTCGTTATGGTCATATGCACGTGGTAAGTTATTTTGATATTTTCATATAAATATCATAGACCATAATTTACAATTGTGTTTCTGTTGTTTATTATTATGCAATAATTTCAATTATACATTGTTATTGGTTAACCTTTTCGTAATAGGAGAGAAATTACCTATGAAATGTTTATGTTATATAGGTATGGCAGGAGTTCTCAATGACTACTGTGAAATTATGAATCACATACATATATGACATTTAATTGTTTTGGAGTAAATAATATTTTTTAATATTACTGTTATCAGTTTTCTGTGAGCATGAGATAGAAGAATTGTTGGTGGAGTCTAAAACTGATTTTCCAGACGGGAAAGATGGTGAAGGGGAGCCAATTGCCAAATGCCAGATGACTACATTGAATTAGACCCTAATGGATCCGATTCAGATGGTAATTGTCACCCAAAATCAGAAGTTCCTTTGCGATCTTCAATTACATCTTCTAAGGGACAGTTCAGACCAAGACGGGGACCTATAACACGCGATGAATGGTCAAGGGTTCGTTTAGGACAAGAGGAGAAACATTTGTGTATGTTATAACGAAACACCTAATACCTGGCAAAGAAAACCACCATTACAGCAATCATTCTTCGAGCTAGATATGATTTCCAATTCCAGACCATTTTGGAAGCTTGATGATTATTCCGAACAATATATACTTCAGAAAAGATGGTTATATCGACTAACATAACATAATTATCTAGAAAAGACTGACAGATATTTAAAACTTCTACTCTGTCTGGACCCAGTGTACGATGGCACAAATCAGAGCTTTTAGTGGAATACCCTGATTTATATACTAAATCCGTAATAGGTTGTCTTCTGTCTCTGATTACAGTATGAATAAATTAGAATGCAAGGAATAAAGTCCATGTTTTAATATAGATTAAAAAAAACAAATATTTTTTTACTGTTAGTATACGGAGATTACAAATAAAAATAAAAATTTTCAAAACATAAATGTTTTTTATACTTATTAATAAAATATTTATTATAATTATCCTCAAAAATGGTACTACAGGTATTTACTAACATATTTATTAAAAACAAAATGTTGGAATTGAGAACCCTCGTCATATATATATGACATTAAGAAAATCTATGTAATCCATAAAATTTTTCTTTTTACACTTTTTTTGTTTATATAGTGGTACCTATATTAAGTAATTGTGCTTAATTTTATCAAAATCGAAGAAGAAAAATTTTATCTGGGTCTCAGGAGGTTAAACTTGGAAACATTTAAAATAATTTAGTATCGCTAACCGTTAAATACCCATAGTCACTACGCTGGGTAGGTTTGCGAGTTGAAACCTACCCAAGATGGCCGTGCTGCTTACGCCTTTATTCTGGTATATTTTTGCGTGTCCTTCACAAGATGGCCGTGCTACTTACGCCTTCATTCTGGTATATTTTCCCTTCCCCTTGGGAATAGTAAGATCGGTAAATTTTGTATGCCTACACGGCAAATGCATTTTGATTGAATCAAAACAAAAACTGGTTTCAAATAAATATATTACAGCAATCATAACATGTACATGAATCAATAACAAATTATACAAGATTTGTTTATAACATTTGCTTCATACGGGTTGAAGGGTCATATAGATCTACGAAAAAGTGAATATCTCTTAAATTACCATAATTTATTACCATTTGTTATTTTACGGTAGTCAGTTCTCACCATCCGACTTCCTCATAAAAAAATAGTGAAGATTTTTACGTCTTTTTATTTGTACCACAGATAATAAATTATAACAAAAATTTTATTGACTACAAGACAAATTTGAAAAAAAAAAAATTTTGGAAATCGTATTATTATTACAAAGTTATTGTTTCCATAAAACTATTATTTATAATCTGTTCTGAATCAAACAATTATAATAACCAAATTGGAAAGCGTGCATTATTTATTAATTATCCAAACCAAAACGTCGAGGAACGATCACACAGTATGAGAAAATCATTTAAACATATTTAACTAACATTATCAGATTCACAGAATGTTACAATTAAAATCTCATATATTTTTAATGAAACAAGAAATCACAGATCACGCATAGTTAAGAAATTATAATTAATAATTCAATTAATAACCACCATAGAGGTGCGTTCATAATTAATATCATATCTTTATTTATTATTTTCGAAGTGTTACTAGAAATCATTACTTATTGTGAAATAATTATATGTGTTTATTCAAACTAAATTATGTCAAGGTCGCGCATCTCTTTAGCGTTCATATATATTACCCTTTATAAGGTACATGCCTGTTTATTTCATTAGATTTTAACCTTAACACTGAGCGTTAAGGTTAAAAATACGGTATCAATGTATGCGACAGTGTCATATTTATAAGATATTCCAAAAGTGAGCGGAACTTTACCTCTTGAACTTCATCACAGTTGCATATTAAATTAGGAAAAAACATGGCTTTCAAAATTATTTATTAGTTTCCTTAGTACGAGTATGAAAGAAACGTGTTCATAATAAAAAAAACTATGAAAGGCCACACGCATAAATAATAATGGGATAAATGAATCTCAGATATATATATTTTATTTACATATTGCAACAAAATTGTTTAATTGCAATTAACAATAACCAACCATTAATTTCAGATGATAAGGGATTTCATTTAGGACATTTTAAATTTTTTTTTTATAATACTAGTAACAATTGTAATTTGTATTCTATAAGTATTATGAAGGGAAATTTTAACAACAGGATTATTATTTATATTTTGTATAGTACGCGACAATTCGGGATGGCAATCGGGGTATGATATGAGGCGCGGGGGAAGGGACCCTTCGTACGTCGCACGTCATCGCCTTAGTAATAGTGCTGCACAATCCCATATCGACCGCGTTTATCGATTTAATACTCGGTCACATTGTTGTTTGTTGTGTTTCAAATGACTTTGGTAGCTTCATCGTCACGTTTTATATTTGCTTACTAGCTAATTTCCTATCTTCATAAAAAATAATTGAATATTACTTGTTTGGCAATCAACAACGTTAATTTTAGCGTTGTCGTAAAAGCTTTTACCTTTACAACCTAAACTGAATAAACCTGTTTCATTTGTATTTCAGTTTGAACTTAATCTGAATGTTACCCTTATTTTTGTTGCATGAAAAAATATGTCGATATAATAATGTCACAACACTAGAAAATTGCCATCTCAACTTGTCGCGAACTATATGTGAGTTAAAATTACTTGAGTATTTCGTTAGTGTTTATCACAAATAACACAGTTTTAATATTTCATTCACCAAATCGTTGTATTCGTATGGAGTATTTGACACAATAAATCTTCGCAATCAAACAATTTTGCTCTTTACCATATACAAAATACAGTCCACAATCAGAAACGTCGATTATTATCATTAATTGAACATTCGTACAAATATTGTCTATTCCCCAAACCATTTCTGATAAAAGACTGTTACAAATTGAACATTACTGTTCGCCGCCATCTTGCAGTTGCCCCGTATCCAAAATGGCTTCCGCGCTCGGTATTACTATGACGTCTGTCACATTTTTGGCACACGCAATATCGCACACGTCCTTTTCCTCGCAAGTTTCGCACAAATCTATCTCTTCGATTTCCGTCACTCTCCTCCCCCATATATTTCGCCATATCCTCATTAATATCTTTCATATGTTGAACCACGTCGAATCCTTTATGTACGTCTGTAGTTTCGCTTTCGGCACAATAGTTCTCAATCTCTGTACATATTCGCTTCATGTTTTCTTCCAAACATGATGTGCAACCCTCATCGCCATTATTACTAGACAACCTAACTAGTTTCTGCGATTCTAGATTAACTAACGTTGTATCATCACCTAGAGTAAATATCACTTTGTTTTCATCGACTTCATCGTGGGATTTCTCTTCGGTAACATGTCGTAGTATTTCGGAATCGGAATTGTGAGCTTTTAGTATTTTCTCGGACATATCAGCACTGTTTGCTTGAGTTAGCTTCATATTGTAAATGTTGGGCTCGCTTCCCATGATCGACGTGGTTGACGCATCCATTGTCGGCAGCTCCTATTGGCATAAACAATATAACAAGATTAAAATATAAACAAAATTTTTAAAAAATATGAGCACTTCATTCTCCAAAGGCAAACAAATTAAGTAGCTAAGCTTAAGTAGCTTTTAAAAAATAAAATAAAAAATAATTATGCTTTTAATTATAATTGAATAATATAAAAAGTCATAATTTATTTATGTATTATATTCTGATTATCATCAAAGCTTATTGTAAGCCAAAAAATAATGGATTTCTACATTGACTTAGGACCAATTCCATAGTCCTGCTGGGACCAAATAGTATCTTAGTTCTATTTATTATTTTTTCCCAGCTAAAATGTATATATAATTAGAGAGATAGTAAACACTCGCGAGAGATACAAAAATATTCTTGGAGTAAAAGGCAGCGCCACTTGGGCTCATTTCTCAAATAAAACAGTTTTTAATAAATAGTTGATAAGTTAAACTAGTTCTTAGTTAAAAATTAAGGTAAAAAATAGCGATACTTAAATTATTATCAAAAATCTAATAGCAATTATTATTCATTAAAAATAACTCACATGCATCGAGAAAAAACTAAGCAGCATTAAACAAAAAAAACATAATTGATCTATAAAATCCATTACATTAAATAAAGAAAATTATTTTTATATATCAAGAATAAGTTAATAAACGCAATAAAACATAATATAATATGCAAAACTGAAAAAAATTAAAGAGAAAAATCATAGGCTCATAAATCGAACACGTATGTTATAAGAAGTCGGTTAAAAAGGGTTAAGATTGGATGTTTTCATATTAAGTAAAAGGGACTAACGGTCAGGACATCTTATGGTAGATGCAGTGTTTTTAGAAACAATAATATACCGTTACATCTGCCTTACGCCTGTTACCCGAGACAAATATATTTGTCATGTATATTAGTCGGATACCTATTTTACTAGCTCTCACTGACACAGGCGTCGGTGGCTCAATGATGTGGACTGTCGCCCTCCAACCGGGAGGGCTGAGGTTCAAATCCCGCCACGTACCAATGTATTTTCGAATTTTCGAAAAATTATGTACGTTATCCGACGCTCTTACAGTAAAGGAAAATATCGTGAGGAAACCTGCGCACGCCTGGGAAGAGATTCAAAGGTTGTGCGTGAAGTCGTCCAACCCGCACTGGGCCCGCGTGGACGAGTAAGGCCTAATCACCCTATACAGGTAGGCTCGTGCACCTCGGTGGGGACGTTTAATGAGCTGATGACGTAGCTCGCACTGAGGGTACATAACACTCCTATTTCACGGGACAATAGCTGTGTAATAACACTGCTTTGGATATTTAATATGTAAGTAGATTTTTAAATTACAGACTTTATCAAATAATTTAACACATAAATACCTCATGATAACTGCCAACGCTCCGGGAGTGTCTATGCCGCTTTAGTATCGCAGTCTGCAACGATTGACCGTCAACCGCGTCCTGGCGATAACATCCATATTTATATTATAATAAATAAATATCCACGGACATTCAAACAGCGCCATCTAGCCCCAAGTTAAGCCCCAGGTTAAGTTAGTATGAATAGGGAAATGTTTGTTTGTCCGTCTTTCACAGGAAAACGAAGTTACGAATTGACGAAACCACATAAATAGCTCATAAAGATGTATTCTCACACACACGCAACACAACACACATACATACACGCGCAACACACAAACACACGCAACTATACACACACGACTACACACACACATTTCACACACTTATTAGGATTAGAGCCAAGAGTAGCGCCACTAGTCCGATGAAGCGCAGCCAACGACGTTAATTCAACCAAATAAAAATAATCACGCACCAGCCCGACGCTGTCTTATTTAATGTAAAAATAAGATAAAGTTATTTAAAGTTAAAGAACATTTCATAATACAAACCTTAAACCTGTTGAACTGTCTATACTTGGCTCTCTCGGAGGCAACGAGACTCCTCAGCGACTGCGTGCGCGGACATTGGCTGTCTTCCAGCCAGCGGTAAGTGCCGAACAGTTTCGATGTGTCAGACCTGCAAATATATATAAATATAAATAAACTAGTCGCCGGTGGAGGCTGGATGAGAAAAACGGAGGACCGGGATATCTATTAATTAAAAATAAATTATATTTGACGACCCATTTGGTGTTGAGAGGTCGGCTGCAACACCAAGGGTTCCGGGTTCGATCCCCGGGCAGTACAAACATTTGTGTGCATGAACATGTCTGTTTGTAATGGTCTGGGTGTTTTCTATGTATAATATGTATGTATTTACAAAAAAACATGTATATAAGTATATTTATCCGTTGTTTAGTACCCATAATACAGACTTCACGCTTAACTTGGGACTAGATGGCGCTGTGTGAATGTCAGTGGATATTTATTTATTTATTAATTTAAAATTTAGTTACTTCGTAAGTAACTACATTTTGAATTAATAAATATGTGGATAATGGTGCTGGTTGCACATTGACTCTAAACTTAGTTAATAAGACTTACATAATATGTAAGTCTTATTAACAGATATATTATATCCTTGTGTGTAATTGTTTGTTATCCTAAATAAAGAGAGAAAAAAATAGGGGAGACCTATGTCCAGCATTGGACTGCGATAGGTTGAATAGAGAAACAAAGTAGTGTCCGCCGCAAAATTTTGCCCATCACGTCAATTGGGCAGGATTTCCATTCATAACTAAGGTAGCTCGCAATTTTTTTTTAATTTCTTGTCCGCTTACTCTTGAGCACAGACTATCCTAGGGGAAGAGACGTGCTCTAAGATGGAGCGAGCTTGCCCAGAAAAAGCCTATTCACTCGTTTTTTGAATGCCACAGGGTTGTATGTGGCCGGAAACACAGACGCAGGCAGTTCATTCCATTCATTTGCAGTACGCATAATGAAAGAATGTACGCATACTACATGTCAAAATGACATAGTAGTATACTAGTGTTTTTGATTTTGTACCCTTTTAATGTAGCGTTAAAAAATGTTGACCACATTTTAATCAATAATTTTATGTCATAAATATAAAAATAACGTATATGTCAAGCGGCTCGGATATTTTCTGGTTGACATTTCTTCGTGAGTGTGCATCTAGATAGTTTATTGTTTATCTAGGCTTAACACAGCACCATCTATTCCTGATATCAGCAACGATGGGAACTATAAGGAGACGACGTTCCATTGTCAGGACTTGCATAATCCCGATTGTTTAAAAAGTTGTCTTTAGTGTCGGGCGCAGTGCGGCATTAACGGAGAATAATAACTATCAGTAGTAAGTGCCGGTGGCTCAATGGTTTTCACTCTTGCCCTCCTACCGGGAGGGCTGAGGTTCAAATTCCGCCACGTACCAATGTGTTTTCGACTTTCGAAATTATATATACGTTATCCGACGCTATTGTGGTGAAGGGAAATCATCGCCCGCCAAGAGATTTAAAGGTTGTGCGTGAAGTCGTCCAATCTGCACTGGGCCCGCGTGGACGACTATGGCCTAATCACCCTATACAGGTAGGCTCGTGCCCCTAGGTGGGGACGTTTAATGAGCTAATGACAATGAGCTGTTGGTCTCTTTCAATGCCACTCAGGTCAGGCGTATCACTTACCATCAAGTAATCTTGACTGTCCTGTACACTTCAACATAAAAACTTTCAAAATCTCACTTACAAATTAGCCGGAGCCGTGAGCAGTTTCTGCAAGTTGGCCAGTGTCGGTCGCAAGTCGGTCACATGTATACCGCGCCCCCACAATAATTGAGCAATGCATTTGTTCAAAAGAAACATCGCGTATAGGAATAGCGTAGAGTCGCCGCCTCGCGCAAAAAGTGGTATACTGTGAAAGAAGTAAACAATACAACGTTATGAACTGAATTTGTTATTGACATCTCGTGAAATACGAGTGTTTTGCACTTCTGTGATTCGGGATGAGGGTACAGTAGCTAGTCAAATCACCGGGTATAAAATACGTATCATCCGTCATCTTGGGTGGTGTTGACGGAAAGCAATGACTATATACTGATATTAATTTTCATCAACACTGCATATGTTATGGTCAGGCGTATCACTTACCCCCAGATGAGCGCAATGAGCGTCCCGTTTACTCATTTTTTTATCATTTATAGGCAGAAATTTGACCGTCATCTCACCTGATGGTAAGTGATGATGCGGCCTAGGATGGAACATGCCTGCGTAGAAACAGCCTATTCACTCTTGCCTTGAAGACGGCCAGGTTGTAATGATCGGGGAACACATAAAGAAGGCAAAGAGTTCCATTCCTTTGCGGTGCGCATTATGAACGAGGCACCATAGCGCGCTGATATAAAAATAACGACTTTGCTATTCATCAACATCATCAGCCTATAACGTCCCGATGCAAGGCACAGGCCTTCCCTCAGAGTGTAGCTATGGGGAAATTGGGCCGTGACCCACCACGTGTTTACAACTACTATTGTAAGATAGTAACCTCGTTCACGCGCCTTCCGAAGTATTATTATTTTCAGTCAATCAGGTGATTCAGCGTGCAAAATCCTGATCAAACTAGAAAAAATCGCCAGTGACTTTCACTATGCGATCTTGACGCGGGACTCGGGACCTCAGATCGGGGATATTTGTAATTTTTTGCTTGTTGGGTTAGTACCGGGCAAGCAAAAACCCGAGACAACACATGTTAAGTTCAGACAATAATAAAGACAACAGTGTTCTTATATCGAAACAAAGAAATGCAAAACACTTCTATTTCGCAGGACGATATTTATTTATTTATTTAGGACAGCCAACAAAACAAACACCATACAATTATAAACTTATATCTATAAACACATGATTGTAGTGTTGCCTTAGTTAAAGGCTGCCACGGCATGCACAACTAAATAATGAGTCGACAGACAGAACGCCTAAAATCGTTTAATTTAAAATATACGTATACATTTACATTATTCTACTTGTTACTGGCAGCTAGTGCCAGCAAAGTAGACTTAAACTTGCGCTGTGAATATGACAAATCGAGTTTATGGCTATGCGAGCGTGATAATTGACTGAATTGTTTCTGAATCCTATTAATGGTTGAAAAGTGACCCAAGTTAGTCCTAAAATTTTATCAGGCACTGCAGTGGTACCTACCGAGACGACTCAGTACAGAGTCCACCTCCAAAACATATTTTTTGTAATATTTTGCTTGCGCATTGTTGTATAAGCGACCATTTTAAATAAAGCACTACAGACCTATATCGTGTTATTCTAGCTAAACCCCCCACTTACTTAGGATCGGGCAGATCGGGCGTAACGTCTAATATCTTGCTAGCGGAGCCGAGCAGTGATCCTGTACCGCAGCGGCTGGTTGAGCAACGCCGCCGTCAACGAAACCGCTTGGGCAAACTCCACCCATACGGAAGCTTCTCTTATACCCGGTAATTTTGCTTACTATAGTGACCGCATCCCGAAACACAGAAGTGCAAACCACTACCATTTTAAGTACGCCATCTGGCACTGCGGTGGTAGCTACCTAGGCGACAACCTACTGCCAATGATGTAAGAAGTATAGATTCGTGATATGTTCACTAAACAACTGAAAAAAAGTGTTTCGAATGCAGTGACATCACACATACACATATTTCGAATGAGCGTACATTTACCTAAACAAAGAGGACACAACTGTATTCTATTTGGCGGTTCGTTTTTGAGGCACGGGTGGCGTATCTACCTTTATATATACAGAATATCATAGTGCCTGAATCACGAAACACAGAAGTGCAAAAGTGGTGTGAAGCGACTATTTTAAGTAGGTCACTTAGCACCTATATCGTCTTACTTAGGATCGGGTAGATCGGGCGTAACGTCTAATATCTTGCTAGCGGAGCCGAGCAGAGTGATCCTGTACCGCAGCGGCTGGTTGAGCAACGCCGCCGTCAACGAGACCGCTTGCGCCGCGAACCCCGCCGCTACCGAATCGCTGACCGTGTTCACACTGCGAGGATTTTCGTCACCACACACTGGTAATGGCACGTCGATTATCGTCCACGTCGATGCGTCTTTCTGTGTAAAAATAATAAGTTTGTCTACTGCTTTTTCAATGTCTCTAAATGACATTTTTCAATCTGTCAAAACAACTTTTTCATACTGTCAAAATGGCTATTTCAATCTGTCAAAATGACTTTTTCAAACCGTCAAAATGACTTTTTCATACTGTCAAAATGTCTTTTTCATACTGTCCAATTTATTTATTTAAGGCTCAAAAAACAAGATATAGTGAATTACAGTCTTAAGTTTCAACAATAAAATATACATCCTAGACTGCAGCTCTAAACATGTGGGCACAGAAAATGTCAGTCAAAATGAGTTTTTCAATCTGTCAAAATGGTTGTAGTAGTAAGATCTTTACCTAGCTGCAAAACGTGTCATTGGAGGAATCGTGGCTAACACGCTAAAGCAAATACCAAAAAAAGCAGATCTTTACCTGTTGTATGAAGAATATCTGATGCAATTGCGCCAGTAATTCTCCCCTTAAATTGGCCAAAGCGGCATGAGACCTCGCCGCCATTTCGCGCATGGCTGCTGTAGACTGCCTCTTCTCTTTTATAGTCTCATTGCGACGAGACAGATTGTGATAATTCTCCATCAGTTCTGACCCTGGAATATAGTTATATTTTTTTGTTTCCACTTAGTAAAAACACAATGCAGACTAGTTTTTGCTCGCCAGTTCACTCGCGTTAAATTCCCTTTCCTAACGTAGAACACAATATGAAGATAAAAAAAATGAGGCAATATTTTTTTGCTAATTTTTTAAAATCTTAGTGTGTCTGCCGATTTTGCCGAAGTACAAGTTGCTCCCTTGTAGCGAATGTCCATAGGTCAATCGTCAGCTTGTGAGCATTCCTGTGGAATTATAAAACCTAACCCACTTCCTAAATACATAAAAAAAATAAATTAAAATCTTACCAACATCCTGATTTTCCTCCAACAATTTAGCACGCCTCTCTTTCAGCTTTCTTAGATTGGCCAATTTGCTGTCTCTCTCATCTGCGAGTATTATACGTTTAAATCTTAATATTTCTATTTGCTTTGTTAGCCTTATGTGTTCCGACCTTTGGAAGGGAGACGGTTTAGACTGCAAACATAAATTAGCGCTTTATAATAAAACACAAACTTCGAAATCAGTCGCTTATGTAAAATGTGAGCACATAAATTTAGTGATTGAGATGTTTTATATTGTTTTTAATGTGTTGTCGTGCTTATTGTAAGCTAAAAAGTGAATAAATCGATTTCAACTTTGACTTTTTAAAAATTGCAAAATCTTCAGGAAGAACTTTCAGCTTGACCTTTCTCCTCTGTCAAGACAATTTAATATACGACCTTGCGTACATAAAAATAAAATCAAAAAGTCTATAATCAATTTAAGTTCTTATTAAACACATAAAAAGAACGTATTTCCATTAAATGAGCTGGCAACACATTTAGCAAACTAAACTAAGAATGAACGTCTTTATCAAATCCAATACGTACCTTAAAAGATAGGAGATCATTCAACTTTAACGCTAATCGTGGCCCATTTGAGACAGGACGTTTCTCTTCTTTAAGCCTACCATTTTTTTATAGTCAAATCGCTCTGCGATGACGATTTACAACTTCCTAATAATTCGTCCTCATCCGGCGAGAACAAATTCTTTTGAGATCGACTTTTAAACTTTACTATAGCCTCCATTTGACCCTCCGTTTTTGACCAGTCATTCGTCAAAGCAGATTTCTGGTAGATTCTTTCCTTTATTTCTTGCACCGCTTCTTGTCTCTTCTTAATGGAATACTGCAACAAATGCAACTTCTGCAATTTGCTAGCATTATAGCTGGGTCGAATTTCCGATTTTAGGAAATTCAATGCCATATACCGATACTTGGGAACCCCATCTGCTTCGTTCCTTAAATCGTAACTCTCCGCCGTTTCACTTAAATCGATTTTTACACCCGATTAATTCTTCCCGAGAACCGTTCTTCGACATCGTTCCGTTTGCATCTTCTGTTCTAAACTCTTTGACATCTAAATTGTCTGGTGAATATTCGTATATATAATTGGGGTCCGCTTTTCTTCTTTCACTGCTATTGTCCCTTTTTCTACCGTCTCTTGTGCTCTGACCTATATTCATACTAGCCGATGGTCGTATCGATGGAAAATTTTGTTTGAAACTCCTCTCGACTGGACTATTGCTTTTTGAATATTCTTTATCGCAATTCTTTGCATACTTGCTTGGCGATATAGACCGCGACTCCTTCAACAGTTTGTGGCTCTGTATGAACTTCGGTTCCAGCGTAACTCTAGATAGGTTAGTTTTACCCGAAGAATCCGAAGACATCGAGCCGTGTTCCATTTCATTTTCCGGCGGTATTATGTCTAGTTTAAGACTTTTGTACGAACAAAAGTATCCGCCGTGCATTTGGAATACCAGTGTGTTGCTTTTGAAACAATCCGAGGTGAAGTTTAATGCTAGATTGGCCCCAATGTACCTCAGTCCTGAGAAGTATACCCCCACGTTTCTATAATTGTGTCTTGGGGTATTTCACCGTTGCTATCACAACTTGGTGCTATTATATGGCACCATATTCTAATTACTACGTTTGTTGATGACATTCGTTGGGTTGATTCTGAAATTAAACATATACATGTATACTTACCATAAATATTGACTGTCTTATTGTGTCCTTGGATTTTGTTCAACTTTCTCTGAGTCTAAATATGCAATTTAAAATGTACATATTAATTTGACTATTAATTAGTCAGACATTTAAAAGCAAATATTTGATAAAAACGAGCTGTGTAAATATATTTATCACTGGGTTTTTTGTATGTTTGTGTAGGCAGGCAAGCCTGCAGCCCATCTGATGGAAAAAAATAGGAACCGCCGCTCATGAACAACTGCAATGCCGAGGGAAAAGCCATATTCTATTCACCCTATCGCAGTCCACTACTGGACATAGGTCTTCCCCATTTTGCGCCAGATATCCCGGCCCTCCGCTTTTCTCATTAAACCTCCTAGTTTCCTCACGATGTTTTCCGTCATCGTAAGAGTGAATATTCACATACATATAATTTTAAAATTTCTAAATGACACTGGTTCGTGGCGGGATTAAAACCTGCACCCTCCAGATCGGGAGGCAACAGTCCACACCATTGAGCCACCGACGCTCATGCTACTTATGTGGGCTTTTAAGCTAGTCCAAACAACGGACGAAGGGCTCCCTGGCGGGTTTAGGTTCGGATATCGGAGAAAAACTCGACGCCCTAAGTACGGGATTAATGAGCATCGATTGGCTTAAACCAACGAAATTTTAACGAAATCTTTGTTCCAATTACGTCAAAAGTTTACCAGTTGTTCGTGTACTTAACCCAATTCCACAGACAACAATAACAAATCCAATGTGAACTGGCACATATTCCGTTTGAAACACGGCTTATCTGCTACGGCGGTGATTCACGGGCAATGATATACTGTATATATAAAGGTAGATACGCCACCCGTGCCTCAAAATCAAACCCCCAAAGACAATACAGTTGTAGGCTCTATGTTTAGGTAAAGTACGCTCATTCGAAATATGTGTATGTGTGTTGTCACTGCATTCGGAACACTTTTTTCAGTTGTTATGTGAACATATCACGAATCTATACTTTTTTACATCATTGTTCACGGACGCGCGTGTGACGTGTGACACAGTTCGTGTAAGTTCAGCGTTTGTATGATAACAGACGGCGATATAAACAAACAATTAATGCATTGGAATCACTTGTGGTGTCATGATTAAAGTCTGCTATTACGTCACGGGTTCTGGATTTTCTCCCTAAGCAGAACAAACATTTGTAAGGAAGAAAGAAAAAAATCTTTATTCAAATAAATCTATTACAAATACTTTTGAATCGTTAATTGTTATTATTATTATATTTCCTATGACTCTACCACCGGTTCAGAATAAGTGGGATCTTCGAGAAGAGCCGGCAAGAAACTTGATATGAGATGTGTGCATGAACATGTGTGTCCATATAGTTTTGGGTGTTACTATGTATATAGTATAGTACTTATTTTTTCCTTGTACTTATTTCCTGCTTATTTTAATTTTATACACAGGCATTATTATAAAAACATTGACCCTGTTGACATTATTAAATAGGTATCTGTCCATGGAAATGTATAAAATCATTCAGTTTATATCATAAAGTATGCTGTTTATTGTTGTTTATCAATTGACAATACACATGCCCCATGTGTCATTGATAGTAATCATCATAAGGAGGCACGAGATTATGTCATTTGGAATGATAATAAAATTATAAATAAATACTTGCTTTTCATGACTGTTCCGTTTGTTATAATCTATGTAAGGTGTCACTGTTCCCTTTGTTATAATGTATGTAAGGTGTCATTGTTTAATTGGGAAAAAAATTACATATGTTAATCTATGTAAGTAGTATCAAATTATTTTTATGTATGGTTTAGTACCCATATAAGTTTGGGGCTAGACGACACTGTGTGAATATCTGTCAATATTTATTATTATTGTAATGTTTTCAATGTTTTTAAAAACCCAAACCCTTAACATAGTATAATTGTCATAGTCACTTAGATGAACAATAAACTATTTCAATGCACAATCACAAAGAAATATCAACCAAGAAATGTCCAAGCCACATACATGTTATTTTTATGACATTAAATCATTCATTACAATTTTGACCTTTAAAGCATTATTAAAAGGGTACAAAATCAAAAGCACAAGCATACTACAGTATCACAATGACATGTAGTGAGCAATGTGATTATGAATGAAAATTTTGCTCAAATGACGGATGGGCATAACTTTGCCGCAGACACTTTTGAGTTAGATTGTGCATCTAGTAATATTATAGTTTATCTAAGCACTGTCCGTAATTTACCTGAATCAATTTCCTTCCACTTTGGATGGGGTGATGATATCCTTTCGCTAGTGTAAAACGGTGCCGACATTGTGGTGTGATGCAATGTTAGATAGAAACTGCATTGGGCCAAACATCCCTCTGGTGGTCTTATGTTATAACCAACTATCTGTAATGACATTAACAAACCATCATAAGCAAAAAAACTAAAAGGAAAGTTTCTAAAAGGTTGTTTTGAGAGGACATATTTTTTAATTATTATCTTTAGCCTCCATAGAACAGAACACTACATAGAACAGGCGTTCCCACACAGCATGGTTATGGAGAGTTTGGGCTATAACCCATCCACCATGAGTAAATTGACGGGTGTTAACAACTATTATCCATTAATGGCTAACAATAGTAATATTACAAAGCACAGAGGAACTTGGCATTTTTTGTTCGGTAACCCATCCAATGATTGTGATCATCAAACGACCAAACTAGCAGCTAATCCATTGAACCTACATTTTGAAAAACTAATCATGCTAATTATTAAGTTATTATTCAATAACTGCTTAGTTTTTTAACTAGGGCTTAAGACCCAAAAATTTTGTATTGTTTGTCCCTTACACATTCAGTTAATTAAATGAAAAGTAATAAAAAATATAGTTGCTGGACGCTGACAGAGAAAAACAGGGAGTTGGAATGTCTGGCACAATATAACTAACAAAATTGAATATAAAATAGTTGGTAATCTCACTCATACTCCACTCTCTCCACTTTCTATTCTTTACTATTGTGCCATGTTGACACAATAGTAAAGAAGCTTAGTATAGCAAAACAATAAGTAGATTATTTATAAAAAGGTTTTAGCGAAACTCTTGTCAAGATGTTAAAAAGATAATGGATGTTAAATAGGTACCTACACATCGTAGGCCTTTGTTGGTAAACCTTAGGATACGAAACCTTTCGAATCTTATATATAGGAATCTAATACCTGAATAAGACTCCTCAGACGAAGCTGTTGAGTTGCTAATGGAGTCCATTCCCTGCATCTGGGCCTCCCGAACATTACTTCAGAGTAAATTAGTTCCAATAAAAACTACACAACAAAACAATGAAACCAGTTCTTCGCACAAACTGGTCCAGGCAATGACGCAATATCAAGGAGAAACAATAACGTAATCAGATAAAATATGCACAGATGAATAAAATGAAAACCAACATTTTAGTATTGGAAAATAAATAAATAAAATACACTTTTCAGCTGACTCAAATTTAAGGAAACGTCAAACATTTCGTCAGCTATAGTTGCCACATGCAAGTAGAAACGTACTAAAGTGGTAGAATTGTTTGCAGCAAATGTTGAATGCACTAACTTCACTGTAATCTTGTATTAGAAATTCTTCGTTCGCGTTAATTGTCCAAAACTCCGTCTACGGTCCCAAGAGAGATAAGTCAAGTGGTTGAATGTTACATTTTATATAGGTTGTCTTAACGATTTCACAGATTCATATATATGCTATTCTGTTAATGCATAAGCATATTGATGCATATCCATCTGCACAAGTGGAAATCACAAACGATACGGTTTAGTAATTTACAATAATTTAATACTACCATAAAATTTTGCTATTCTATGGTGTTTAGTGTACTGAACTAAATGCTTAGTTTGGGATCAAAAAGCGTAGTGTGATTGACAGTAGATATTTATTTATTATATAGTATTAGGGAAAAATGGATGAGAAGAGAGATTACACCGTCAGCCTAAAACGTCCCAATACAGGGCTTAGAATTTCCTACACTGCATAGCTATAGGGAAGATCGAGCTATATAACTCATAACACGGGCCAAATGCGGATTGGTGGGTCCCGTGGCTTCCCGCAGGTTTCGAACCCACGGCCTTCTCATGACACAGCGATCTCAAACCAACGTTTATCTGCATTGTGTTCTTGTTGACTACAATAACTTTCTACTATTTAGGTACTTACTCGGGGTGCCATAAAGTCACACTAATTAAATTCACAATTTATTTAACTGGAAGTTTTTATTACTTTAAGATTGAATATCTAGTAACAGTTTGAGATGGAGTTATATTGGACAGTGGTAACTGTATGGTTTCTGTACCAATGTAAGGTAAGTAGGAGTACCTACTTAGTACTTTTTAGTAAAAAACTAAGGTTGTGATAAGTCATCAGATGGACAGTGTAACTATTTTAGCTTACAATGAAAATTTTTAGAGGAAGTATGCCCATTTCAACAAAAAGAATAAGGCATTTAAGACGATGAATGATAGCTTAGATAGATTTTTTTATATATAACTTAGGTATCTACATGAAGGTATATAGACACAAATATTTAACTAGACCCTAACTTCTCAAGTTATATTCCTAGATACAAGATGGCATAGGATCACTTCTAAATAGATTTTTAATTGTATCGTGCTCCTGAAAATTAAATGTTACATAACCACTTGGTTCAGTAGTGTTAATGGGTACATTTAAGACTGTGTAGAATATTTTTCAGAAAGGAACGGCTCAGGATACAGAGAATGAGTATCGCAGCAACGAAAGGTCAAAGGTGGCAAGTGGCGAAGATTGGAACAACGAAAACCCAGAGCAACAGGATAGATCTAAAAGTAACGAGGTACATATGTCATTTTTTTATGCCATAAATAAAATGGGTGATCGCGAAAAAAAAGGTTTAGTCTCTCCGTGCTTTGAAATGCACGTTAAGTAGTACAGTACACATTTTATGTGGCGCGTAGTTAATGTTCGGCCACGCAGCATGGACATAATATAGTTTTTTTTCTGAATGACTTATCACTGTTGGCCGCAGGTGGCCTTTACAGCTTCACCGGACAATTGGAAAGAAAGAAATATTTATTCTTTGACAGTATACAATATTACCTTAAACAGCGCTTGGAAAGCGCAGATGGCTCTCAGCCCAAGAAATTATGCAATGAGCCTAAGGGTGTCCTAGTGTGGGGCGCGAACCTCGGCTTAGGGCGTTGCAGGGCTAGGGCTAGGTAACCTATTATACGTATGAGGAGAAAAGCGACCGTGCGCGAGCACGTGCCGGTAGCGCAAATAGGGACAGATCGAACCTACAGGGACTCGCGACGAAGGCCCCCCGCCGGCAGGGACGGTATCTCGGTTTTGAAGTATTGCGTGTGCTCTGCAATGGTGACAGTGATCGGATATAGGTATTCATTATTGTCAAAGGTGTAGGTACAAAGTATTTAGGTGCAATATTTACTGCCCCATATAAGAAAGAAAGAAAGAAAAACATTTATTGGCCACAAGTTCACAAGTAAATAATACAAAAGAAACAAAAATACACATAAGACACAGAACCCGCTGGCCAATCATATACGAACCTCAGCATACGCTGTAATGTAATCCACTGGTGATGAGTGGAACAAAAGATAAGAGATATCGGAAGCCATACTAGTGTTTTGTAATGACTGAGACGCTGCGTCGGCTATTATACCAAGGGTCCCGGGTTCGATGTCCGGGCATTACAAACATTTGTGTGCCGAATGAGCTGATGATGAGCAAGGATTTTTCTTATCAAACAGATCAACGCGTAAAGTTATATCTAGGAAAAATGGCTACTGTTACTATCAATTACTACCATACATTTTTAGGACTATCCACACCTCGAGCCACGCCTAAATGCGGAATACAATGCAGAAATGAAGGCTGGACATCCGTCGGACTTATTTAGAGCTAGCTCTCATTATAATTACCCGCCGGTATTTAAAGATCTAGGAAGACGTTTCGTACCACAATACCCGTATAAAGAGGTAAGTAAGAGTATATAACGAACAACTTATGATAAGTATGAAAAAAATATATTTACCTAATCAAATGGTACTTAAATCAAAAACTTTTCTTAATGAATGAGGTATAAAAAGAGAACTCAAGAGTTTTCTCAAGTGTGTCGAGCCTTTGGACATAGATCCAAAAATCGAAAGATTGAAGCTTTGGCGTGGGGCGGTTACTTTGCCGAATCCCTTTGTCCCCATTTTTTAGAGGCTTCCTCCTGGCGATGAATTGTCTTGGCCGACCTGGAAGTCTTTAAATAGGCTTCGGACTTTGACAGGTCGGAGTAGGGACAATTTAGCCAGATGGGGGTTTTCGGGTGGCCTTGATTTGGACTGTCTTTGTGGAGCGCCCCAAACGATGATTCACCTTATGTCGTGTCCTGCTTGCCCAATTAGCTGTTCTCTGCAGGATTTGATGACGGCTGCGGACAGCGCTGTCGCCGTGGCTGGCTTTTGGGCTTCTACAATTATTTGTTTTTGCTATCGATACGCTAAGAAGAAGAAGAGAGAACTAATAACTATATTTTGGCTAGGTATTACTATACAGGAACTGCAGGTTTGAAAATTTTCGAAACATTTATATAAAAAAATATATAAAACAAGAAATTAAACGTAGCTATTTCTTTCATAATTATCTACTTTTATTAATTAGGAACTTAAATAAAAATTAATATCCAGGTAGGTATAGGCTGTACATCAGTAAATATTTTGAAAGAACATGAAACGGCCTATATATTGCATTTTAACAAACCTTGTTTTCATCATCACTAACATTAATTTTCTAGACCACAAAGAAAACTTATGAAGACCAAGAATTGATTCCAGTCAGGGTAAGTCAGTGATCACTGGGGTAACTACCTAAATTAATGGTCATGGGTGTGTGCAATAAAGCCTACCTGTCAAATAGTAGTAGTTTTCTTGTGTTGCCATGCCATGAACAATAAAATGATCCATCTATGTACAATAAAATACACTTGTACCTTAGTACAATACGATTTACAAAAGATGGCCACTGCACAGAAGTCATCTTTAGGCACCTTTAGAAGTGAAATGGCAGTGACACTACGGTGGTAATTCTTCTATTTTGTGTACGCTCATGAAAATTTTCAATATTACATACCTAATTCTATTTTTTGACTATCTTTAAAATACCTACTCTTTATCCTGCGCAGAACGCCGCTTTCTGTGGTAGGAATATTTCGTGAATCGTGCTTCTTTTTCGTGATTTATTCTGCCCATATAAAAAAATAACTTTTAAAATCAAGGGGTGGCCACCATCTTCTTAAACAGTATTACTATAATGATACGTCAGCATGTTTGTACCAGAAGAGGCGAAGTAGGTAATATTATTTTAATATTTAAGAGATGGCGGTAAGCACTCTGGTTTCAAAAGGTAAATTCAATCTTAATCAAAACGGTAGCATACCTACAATTACAGCAGATAGGTATTAGTTATAGGTAATAATAATTAGACTAAAACTACAGATATTAGTAGGTAGGTACCTACTAATATCTGTAGTGTTCACGTAGGTACGTGCAACGGCGGTTCCAGGGGGAGGGTCGTGGGGGTCATGACCCCCTGAACTATTTTTAAGTATTATACTAACGTACATTAACAAAATACCTTATAAGTTCTAACTTGACTACTACTATGTGACCTCCTCCTAGCACCTAACCTGGATCCGCCCTTGCCTACGTGTACGTTCACAGTGGAGCAAAGGCCTCCCCCATTTACCTTATTCATCATCATTGGCCTATAACGACCCTCTGCATTGCACAGGCCTTCGGGAACGTTGAAGTATTACGTAACGCTATTTTAAAATCTTTACAATATCCTAACCAAACTGGAAAAATAGTACAAAGTGATCCCGTGATTAAGCTGGTATCAAAAAACTTTTGAAAACGTAAGGGTAGATAATAATACTTATTTCAAGAATCTTTAAATATTCTACAGTATTAATCTTGAATCAAGATCGCATTTCTGTTTCAAAATAGGCATCCCCTGACGAAGTTTTGGCCATAGCCAAGCAGTCTGCTTTGTACGAATCCAGAAACCCGAAAGATAATGCTACGGAGGATAAAATTCAAAAGGATATTTTACGGACTGGAGTAAGTATTTACTTATACCTTTTTGGTAGACTTGTATGGAGCGTAAATGAAATACCAGACTTGTGTGCTCAGGAGAGCTGCTGAATACAAACTGTCTTTATTTAGAAAACTGCGGTGTTTTTATAAGTAGGTAACAATATTTTTCATTACAAACTACTTAAACGGTTACGTTTATTGCATTGGCATTGGTGTGGACTGTTGCCCTCCTTCCGGGAGGGCTGAGGTTCAAATCCCGACACGTACCAATGTGTTCTCGAATTTTCTAAATTATATGTACGTTATCCGACGCTCTTACGGTGAAGGAAAACATCGTGAGGAAACCTGCGCACGCCTGTAAAGAGATTCAAAGGTTGTGCGTGAAGACGTCCAACCCGCACTGGACCCGCGTGGACGACTAAGGCCTAATTACCCTATACGGGTAGGCTCGTGCCCCTCGGTGGGGACGTTTAATGAGCTGATGATGATAAAAATTATAGTACCTATACCCATGTAGATATCTTCATAGTCTACTTAAACGGTTACGTTTATTGCATTGGCATTGACTAAATATTTATACACTCGCGTGCAAGTAAATCGACTCAAGCTCAAGTACGCATAACAAGTGATATAACTAAAAATGCTTATTATACCTCTATATAATGTTTTACATAATTAAAGCCTAGTAATTGAGCTTTAAAATGGTGTAAGTTGCATGAAAATCGATTCAGTAGTTTAGTAAAAAAGGTTAATGCTAATGATAATGTAAAAAATGTTGAAAATTCATACAATTTCACAGTATGGGGTTATTGTGTTTAAATGAAACAAAATGTGCGTAAGATAAAAAAATATTCGTGTCAATATTTGGTATTCCTCCTCTAGCTCTGATCACTGCTCTCATGCGATTCTTCATCGACCTTATCAACTTTTTAATGGATGATTGTGGTATTCGACCCCACTCTTCTACCAACGCAGTCTTGAGCTCATTGATGTTTGTCGGAGCTGGATTCCTCGCTCGTCTTGTGCTCATTTAAATCGGGGCTGAGCGCTGGCCAATGCATAGTGTGAATTCCAACTTCGTTCAGGAAATCACGTGTGGCCCGAGCAGTGTGACATCGGGCATTGTCATGCATCAAGATGAAATTTTCCCCAATAAAGCCTTGATAAGGGACAACTTGATCCAGTAGAACATTTTCAATGTAACGATTACTGGTCAGACCTCCTCCCGGCCTCCCCCAGGAACGAAAACAAGGTCCGTTTTGCCTTCTAAGGAAATTCCAGCCCACATCATGCAAGATCGCCACCATATGCAACGGTTTCCACAAAGCAGCACTGTGAAAACCGTTCACCGGGACGACGGTATACCCGACTCTCCTGTCGCTGCCATGGAGACACATCCTCGTCTCATCTGTGAACAGGACTGACTGCCATTGCTCTATGCTCCAATCCAAATGTTCTCGAGCAAAGTGAAGGCGTGCTTGACGATGAGCTGTGGTCAACTTCGGGCCTGTAGCGGGTCTTTTCGGAGTGAGGTTAGCTTCTTTCAACCTTCTTCTAACTGTCCACTGACTGACAGTCACCCGCGAACTTGACGTAGCTCCTGCTGCACATCTACGCCGGTAAGGTGTCGATTTCGGAGAGAGGTCGAGACCAAAAACCGGTCGTCACGCTCCGAGGTGCACCGGCGTCGGCTGGTATTAGGCCTCCGAGTGAAGGCACCAGTCTCTTGAAACCTTCTGTATACTCTCGAGACAGCGGACTGACTCATATTCAAACGACGAGCGACTTCTCGCTGGTTCAACCTTCTTGCAACAGGGCAACGACTTGAGCGTTCTTCAGGTGTTGTATCCATAATTTTCTTCAAATGACGGCTTTAATTTGCAGAGATGTGTTCAGGTCAACGTCTAATGAGCGACTGATAAGAAAAAACGATTACAGGGGGTTTTATAGGGGGTTGTGCGCAAGTTGTGAATAGAGCGCAGAGCAGTTTACGGGAGGTTGCGTTCAGTTGCATTCTAAGTACAAGTGTTTATTTAAATTACTGATATTATGCTACCATTTGAAAGCCTAATTACTAGGCTTTAATTATGTAAACATTATATAGAGGTAAATAAGTCATTTTAGTTATATCACTTTTTATGCACTTGAGGCTTGAGTCGATTTACTTGCACGCGAGTATAGTTGACTTAATGTCTTACAGATGTTCCTTATACTAAGTTAAACAATGTCCTTATATAATAACATTTTGTGGAAAGCTTGGGTTCCTTATTTAGTGTCGAATAACATGCCTTTAAATGAGTTTGTGAGCGTCGGTGACTCAATGGTGTGGAATGTCGCCTTCCTACCGGGAGGCTGAGGTTCAAATCCGACACGTACCATGTGTTTTCGAATTTTCGAAAAATATATGTACGTTATCCGACGGTCTTACGGTGAAGGAAAACATCGTGAGGAAACCTGCGCGTGCGCCTGCGAAGAGATTCGAAGGTTGTGTGTGAAGTCGACCAATCCGCACTGGGCCGTTCACTCAATCACTCTATACGGGTAGGCTCGTGCCCTCGGTGAGGAGTTTAATGAGCTGATGATGATGAAATGAGTTTTATCACTATGGAACAAACATTTCAACAAACAATAGTTCTCAAATGGTGTTAACAATAATAATGTAATGGTATCGTTTGGTTATGGCCCATTACGGAACTTTTTCAAATGGTATTTATTGCACAATAGGTAATGGTAATGTTCTTGAGGTAGCCACACCTTTTTAACGATGTAGGTACCAACTCGCTTTTGACCGCTGATAGCCTGTAGTGCTTCACGGGAAAATGGGGAACGCAGATGGCTCTTATTTAATAGGCTTGGAACTTAGATTCCTAAATAATAAACTAATTAGATGCCATGGACGTATAAAAAATAGTATTTTTTATAAGTCTATGCTAGATGCATAGTCACGAAGAAACGTCACACAAAAAAGTCCGAACCGCCCTAAACAGTTTATTTTTATTTATTTTTAGGACAGTTTACAAAACATACACTTATTAATTGACATTATACATACGTAAGCGATACTAACAAGTAGTGATGCCTTAATTACAACTGCCACGACAAGCAGCTGACATGGAAGCAGTTTAGCAAAATAAAAGTTAAACAGAATTTAGTGTAAATAAATACTTAATAATACTAACCTAGAGTATAGTTACAAGTGAGTACAACAATTACAAAATTATGCTAAGACATAATTAAGACTGCACTTAAGAATATTAATCAACGTTCTTTGAACGTTGTGAATTACTATTAATATCGAGATCTGACTTCTGAGCTAAAGTTATAGTTATTGTATATTGTTTTATAAAATAAAATAATTATTCATTGAAATTTTAACCTTAATGCGTCACTATAAGGTTTCAAAAAAGCACGGACACAATCCTATGTAATTATGACATGTGATGAGATGCGAGCGAGCGACTTGATTATGAAACGAAAGTTCTGGTACCAAACTGCAATCCCCTGCTGATAGGTTTCTACCATTTTACACCAGCTTACTGGTCCTTCGCTCCATCCTTCCTAAAATCCAGATCGCACCTTAACCAGCGTACACGTAAACGACTTACAGTGGCGTGCACAGAGATAATGAGTAGGGTATGCAAAGTGAGTGACACTAATCGCAAAAAACATAATTTACATTTTTGTAATTTGAGTGCTGTTGATGACAGCAGATCGCCTATGGTTTCAAATTTTTGAGGACTAATAGGTGGGATCATCAAAAATGTTGGAGATTTTCCGGGTAGTCTGGACGCCGGGTTTGCACTGCTATTTGCATATGGAGTAACGCCACTGGCTACATAAGCAACTTTCGCGTCGTCGGTTATTGGTGTCTTACACAACGCTTGGCAAGACGCGTTTCCACTTCAGAACTCGTCTGTGAATTCGTATTTTTGTGTACCTATACTCGTACTACCAATCTAGTGTTTTAAAGACAAAGTCAATAAATCCTCTATTCAAATCAAGAATACTGGAATGCTGTGTGGGTTGAAGAAGTGGATCCAGCCAGAGTTTTAAGGTCGCGAGTAAAAGCAATCGTGTGGAGAAACTGGTAAGTACAACGTTCAATGCACAAAATAGCAAAAATAACAGTTGTATAAAAAATAAATAAGAAAAATTACTATCCACAGACATTCACACAGCGCCATCTAGCCCAAGTTAGCGTGAAGCCTGTATTAGGGTACTAAACAACTGATAAATACTTATATACATTTTTTGTAAATACATACATATTATACATAGAAAACACACCGAATTACAAACAGACATGTTCATGCACACAATGTTTGTCCTGCCGGGATCGAATCAGAAACCCTTGGAGTTGCAGTCGACGTCTCACCGCAACACCAAATGGGTCGTTATATGACACAAAAGAGCGAACGCGAAGAAAGCGAAGAATAACACTTCTTTGATTTATTAAGCTCCACGAAGCATATGGGAAGCCCGTCTCCACAGTGGGACTGGCCTATAGGTATGTGGGTAGGCTGATGACGATTTTTTACACATATATAAAAACAGATATAGAGCGTCGGTGGCTCAATGGTGTGGACTGTTGCCCTCTACCAGGAGGGTTGAGGTTAAAATCCCGCACGTACCAATGTGTTCGAATTTTCTTAATTATATGTACGTTATCCGACGCTCTTACGGTGAAGGAAAACATCGTGAGGAAACCTGCGCACGCCTGTAAAGATTCAAAGGTTGTGCATGAAGACGTCCAACCCGCACTGGACCGCGTGACGACTAGGCCTAATTACCCTATACGGGTAGGCTCGTGCCCTCGGTGGGGCGTTTAATGAGCTGATGATGATAAAAATAATAGTACCTATACCCTATAGATATCTTCATAGTCATCATCAGCGATCTTCCGATCAGTGTTGCAGCTAAATATACATAAATATCCATTGACATTCACACAGCGCCATCTAGCGCAACTAAAGCGAGGAGCTATAGTATGGGCACTATACAACGGACGTACATTTTTTGACATGTTTTTTTTCAGGTTCCGTGAAGCCAAAATTATGCCTGGCTCGAAGCTATACCAATTGGTAACTGTACTGAAACAGTTCTCACCACGATTACTTTATGTTATAAATAAGAATAGAAAAGTAAATTTAAATTATTTTAAGCATCATTCATTAAGATTCCCTTTTTATATTCGTAAGCTAGTAAACATTTTCCCTTTGTCTGTATTTTACCCTAGGAAAAACGCGTGTGTTAGGGTCTGATGACTAAATAAGACTGTATGATACATAATAAATATCCACTGACATTCACACAGCGCCATCTAGTTTAAAAAGAGTAAAAGCTAGGAATCAGAATTAAGTGGAGTTATACTTGCATTTGAGCGTCGGTGGATTAATGGTGTGGACTGTCGCTCCTACCGGAGGGTGAGGTTCAAATCCCGACACGTACCAATGTAAAACAATTTTTGAAAAATATATGTAGTTCCGACGCTCTTACGGTGAAGGAAAACATCGTAAGAAATCTGCGCACGCTGCGAAGTGATTCAAAGATTGTGCGTGAAGTCGTCCAATCTGCACTGGGCCCGCGTGAACGACTAAGGCCTATACACCCTGTACGGATAGGCTCGTGCCCCTCGATGGGGACGTTTAATGAGCTGATGATGATACTTGCATCGACATATTGATATAATTATGGATCTCTCTAAGATTTTAAATTTTAAGATTGCAGAGGATTCGACATTAAAATCACAAACAATAATGAAATCCTCAAATACCTTAGATACACAATAAACTAACTACTAAATGCACAATTCACTCAAAATGTGTCCGCGGCAAAAGTCTCCCATCGCGCTACTTGAGCAGAATTTTCCATTCTTAATACGTCGCTCGATATATGTCATAATGACATGCTCATGCTTGTACTCTTTCTATGATACGTTGGGTCAAAATGTAAATGTACCTATATTATTATTTTCTGCATGGCTTGTGGTAAACTGGTAGAGAATCTAGGCATTAAGTTCGCCTTGTACTGTTTGTATGGTGCATAAAGTTTAAATAATAAATAAATATTACGTCACTGGGTCGACATTTCTTCGTTGACGTTTCTTCGATTGTGTTTCTAGTTACGTTTATTATTGACTTAGAAGCAGATAAGACTTTTTTCCTATTAATCAAGGGATCTTTTGTGCTCATTAAAATTAACCTCGGATTTTTGGACATGTCCATTTCATTATTTCTCTATGTAAAACCAGTATTAATACCTACAGAAATAACTATATCACAAATATATTGATTTTTTTATTAAAAATATTCAAAATTAGTTAATAACACCATCGTTGAACGGATCTTTACCGACATTAATCACCAAATTGTTCGTCGGATTCTTCCACACATCGTACGCTTCGATTTCTTCTTTCTTTCATGCAAGAAACATTGTAATACTTTCTTCTTTACATCACTATTCTCAGCTTTCTCCAGATACTCCACCATTTTCCTTAGGCTCGTTTCCTCTGCCGAATTATCCTCTTCATTTCATCGTAGAAGTAGTTGGTACTTAACATATGGTGCTTCATGAATTCATTAATTTCATCATTTTTACGTTTGCTGAGCTTGGACAAGTTGGATTCTTACGTTCTTTCTTTACTGCTTCCAAGTCGTATATTTGCCGGTACGTAACACACCTCGGTCTGATGGAAACAAGAATATTATCTTACTGGACGAATACTTGGCGTCTTCATTATTCGCCAGCAGCCTATAACAGAGGTTACTAGAATAAAAAATATATTTATTACTCTTAAGCTCTTTCCGACGCTCTTACGGTGAAGGAAAACATCGTGAGGAAACCTTCATGCACGCCTGCGAAGAGATTCGAAGGTTGTGTGTGAAGTCGTCCAATCCTCACTGGGCCCGCGTGCCCTGTCCTCGGTGGGACGTTTAATGAGCTGATGATGATGATGACTCTGACAGAGTCAATTTGTTCACGAGGAAATGAAAGTTGACTCTTTTAAGTGCTATTTTCTAGCTTGTTCTCATCATCATCAGCTCATTATACGTCACTACCGAGGGGCACGAACCTACTCGTATGGGTATGAAGCCTTAGTCGTCCACGCGGACCAGTGCCTGATATGAAATTTTGAAATTTGTTCGAAGGCGTGCATGTTTAACCAAACTGGAAATATTGCTAGTAAGAATCTAAATTAATAGTCGACACTGGAAGAATTACTTCGATTGATCGACGACCCATTTGGTGTTGCGGTTGAGACGTCAACTGCAACACCAGGTTCCGGTTCGATCGCCGAGCAGTACAAACATTTGTG
>PQWD01012316.1:0-15185 GCA_019425675.1 Leucinodes orbonalis
ATAAAAATAAAATGTTCACAAAAAATATACAAAACAGTAAAATGTTATATGTAGGTGAAATACCGAGAGGAATATGACCTTTGTGAGTTGTAAAAAAAAATGGTGTACATAAAAATAAGCAACAAGTTAATAAAACATTGACACTTTTTTTTATGCTATAGCAGGCAAACGAGCAAACGGCTCATCTGATGGTCAAATGGATGGATGGTCAAATGTCACCACCGCCCATGTACATTTGCAATACCAGAGGGCACTGAAATGCGTTGCCGGCCTTTCGAACCGCGTACTCATTAAGGGAGAGGGGCGTCCGGAAACCTCACTCACGCAGTGAAACGCAGTACCAAGAATACTACTTCACACTGGTATTCTGTGAGGTCGTGGTATTAATCCGGTCGAGTCAAAACGTGCAATGGTTTAAAAAAATCTTTGCATGACTCTACCACGAAGAAGTGTGTCACTTTTAGTCTGATATAACAATAAATAACGCAATATCCATTTATATTTTCTGCACTCTGCTGTTGGAGCAAGGCAATGTTTTAAGACTCCGTCTAGCAAACAGCAGGGCACATCATTCGAACCAATGATTTAACGACTTGTGAAAAGTCGCTGGTTTAGTTTTAATTTAAATAATTAAGTAACTAAGTTATGTTCGCTATTCGCTTATCACTTATATAAAATGTTCCGCATTACGCCTTCAAGTATCAATAATTTACAATTTGGGCTCATTACTATGACTAGTTGAGTAATTCACTGATCGATCGATATTGTTACTACTGATATACATATTATAATAAATCATTATCAATTATGTAATTATAACCAAAAAACATACACGAATAATATACAAAAATATACATGCATACATTTATACTTTTGCTTTCGGCTTCGCTCGCGCTACATTCAAAGTAACATGGTTCACATTTCCTGGTTACGAAAACAGAATTATTTTTACGCTGATGTACCTAATAGTATTCTTCTTATCGAGTCGATATGGATACACAACTTAATTGTGGTAACGCGAACAATATTGGGCCACTTAATCGCCCTTTCAATTGCCATCCAGAGGTCCCGGAAACAGCACGAAGATGGACAGTTCGTGGAAAAAAGTGTTTCATTATCTAAGGGGCAGTCGAAAATATATAAGTACGTGACGGATTGTGAACCTGCACCCTCCGGATCGGAAGGCAACAGTTCACACCAATGACCCATTTTTTTTTGACATAAAAAATCTAACATCTGTCGTTTCTCACTTGACGGATTGAGTGCTCGTTGCTTTATCAGAAGCTTTAAATTATTTTTTCCGATGGCTCAGATATTGTAATAAAAACTTAATTGACTTCTTGGCATTAAGTTAGCGTTACCATAACATGTAACAACCGCTATAAACTATTAATCGTTTAAAATACGATCGTACATTCAATATATTTTCTTCGGTATAGTTTAATTCATCAATCGATGTCGTCATGTATTACTTCACAAAACGCAACGATATTCTTGCAATGTTCATCATTTAACTTTATGGGTTGAGCTCAAATAAATGGCAAAGGCACATTCCAAACAATGGAGATTATGGCAAAACTTCTTACTTTATAATAGACCCTACGTTCAGCTGTGCTGCTGTCACGTGCTATTAATAATTAATCTATTTGGTAATTACTCGTGATAGAGTACCAGAACTACAATTCCAAATAATATTTGTTATATACACCAATGATGTAAAAAAGTATGGATTCGTGATATGCTCACAAAACAATCGAAAAAAGTGTTCCGAATGCAGTGACTGCATACATACACATATTTCGAATTTCGAACACATATTCCTAAACAAAAGAGTACAAACTGTACTCTCATTGGCGGTTCGTTTTATAGACACGGATAGCGTATCTACCTTTATGTATACAGAATATAATAAATAAATAAATAATAAATCTTCATTAAGTATACATATTTACATGTTAACCCTTACCAGTAGTCCCTAAACTAGGGCAGCCTGTATTTAAGGGACTAGAGTTTGAGGTTTACACATGATACTTAAAATAGAAAAAAGAAAGGACAAACATAAAGGAAATTTTATAATACTGACTAATAATGAAATTTATACACGCGTTTTAATTAATTAATTGTTATACACCCTATATAGGTAGGCTCGTGCCCCTCGGTGAGGACTTATAATGAGCTGATGATGATAAAAAACAATAAAGATAGAATTGGCGCATTTGAATTATTGAAATTAAGACTCTGTATTGTTAAGCCGCACTAAAGGCTCGAGGCCATCGTAATGACGTTTCGTCAGTCGAACCAGGCTGGTTTCCCAACACACTGTAAACTTGTAGCACTTAATCGACCAAGGAAATGATAGGTCTACGTTAGATTGCGTATTCAAAATAAGTCATTTCTAATACGGACGCCACATAGATGCGTTTTGATGTATTGTTCGCATTTTATTTTAATTTGCTTCAATATTTCAAATTAAATCAATTCTTAGAATTGATAAAGTATGCAATTTTTCAAAAATATCAGCATGTAACATACTTTTTCTCAAAGTACATATTTTTGCATATGATATTATTCGAGATTTTTTTAAATAGTCTTACACAGCTGCGCATAACAGTACCATAAATAATATAATAATTTATTCTTTGCATATGTATTGCAAATATGTCTTTCAGTTATTGTCTTCACGCGATTTAGGAGATAAAGGCAAACCTATTATCAACATAATGCGTGAACATTATATTCTGTTCAACCTATCGCAGTCTACTGCTGGACATAGGTCTCCCACACTTGCACCTGCGAAGAGATTCAAAGACTGTGCGTGAAGTCGGCCAATCCACACTGGACCAGCGTGGAACGCTAAGGCCTATACATCCCTTACGGTGAGGCCCGTGTCCCCCGGTGGGGACGTTTAATGAGTTATTGATGATAGAATTCAATTCAAGGTATAAAAACACGATGTTACTTGTCCTAAAAATCGTATTTATTGAACAACTGAAATAAGCTAAGCCAAAGGCTAGGTTTAGAAGTCATCTTTAGAACGCAAGCTTCTGAGAAAGATACGTTAATTAGTTATTAGTCTTTGATTAATCAAATCACTTACAATTACAAAGATGTAACATTGTGGCCGCTCGCCTCGAGGTTTTACAATCCACTATATGCAATATCCAACCGATTGGGTACTCTACCATTTGGGTAACTAAGACATCTTGTTATTTTCGTTATGCGTACTGCTGGAGAATGGAATGACCTGCTGCGTCTGTGTTTCCGGCCACATACATCCCCGTAGCATTCCAAAAACGAGTGAATAGGCTTTTTCTGGGCAAGCTCGCTCCATCTTAGAGCACGTCTCTTCCCTTGGGATAGTCTGTGTTCAAGAGTAAGCCCATCAGATATTAAAAAAAAACACTTTTCTTATCCAACCTTCAACAGTGATCTTCCGCAAGACATCGGTCCAAATCATAATATTATGTTACAATAGGCACAATTATCATGCGTTATAAGTTTTCCTTTGTTTACACCGATGTTATTTGTGTTAACGCGTAAATTCCTCAATGTTGCAATGTGTATTATATTCAAGCGTGCGCAGTTGCATGTTTCTATACGAAGTAAGTGTTTTAGTTGAGGTCACGCAATGCCACTTACAAAGTAATCAAAGAAGTTTTCATACAGTTAATTGGTTTGGAATGTTGCAACGTCACAAATAGCTGCAAGTTTTGTTTGATCTAATCTAGTTCAATGAAAAGCTTACATGTAGGTATGTTAACCAAAGTCATTGGTGCTGTGACGCTTCTTCATGCGCCAGGAGTCGTTAACCAGAACTAACTCTTTATCCGCCACCACCGAGAGGCACAAGCCTACCCGAAACGGGTGTATATGCCGTAGTCTTCCACGCGAATCCAGTGCTTTCCTTCACCGTTAGTGTCGTATAAACGTACATATCGTTTCATCATCATCATCAGCTCATTAAACGTCCCCACCGAGGGGCACGAGCCTTATAGGGTGATTAGGCCCTAGTCGTTCACACGGGTGCAGTGAGGATTGGCCGACACATATCGTTTCGAAAATACATTGGTACGTCGCCCTCCAGATCGGAAGGCAACCACACCAAAGGACCACTGACACTATTTAATATTATTTATGTTTTTATATAGTTTTATAATATTTAACTTGCTGTATGTTTATTGACGTACTTGAGCAGTGTTAAATATAAAACATTCTTATTTAATACAAGCAGCTCAAAGGCAATCCACTTTCTAAAGCCAAACAAAAAATAGCTAGGTACTCGTTTTGGTATGAAAATATTTGTATATTTTAATGATATGAAATATTATCAAAAAATGATTAAGGCCAATGACTGACATACTATGTCAAAACCTGACCACAGTTATATAAATCAATTAAGAATAGTTAATCTTAATCTCCAATTATTATAAATTAATAAATTAATAAATAATATCCACTGACACTAGCACCATCTAGTCACAAACTAAGCATTTAGCCTATAATACTAAACAACTGTTGCACATACTTAAATATTGTTTTTAACTACATACATAGAAATACCCAATCTATTACAAACAGACATGTTCATGCTCACAAATGTTTGTACTGCCCGGGGATTGAACCCGCACGGGACTGGATTTAATGGGGAAAAATATGTTTTTTTTGTATTTAATAATCTATCTCCATCCGGAATACTGTGGCGCACTATGAATTTGCTAATTTACCGACGGACGAGCGATATTTGTTCGCGATATCATGTCGCAAAATACCGAATGTTAATTATAAACTTGCGAATGGAATGTGTAGTAATTACTATTAATTACGATTAATTAATCGTAATGTTTATGGAAAAAACGACGACCCATGTAGTGTCATGGTTGAGAAGTTAGATGTTACACAGAAAGTTCCAGGTTCCAAAAATCTAGTCTTTCCCTAAATTAAAATAAGGCACAGTAAGCTTTTTTATAAATTCGCCTTTCTACTGTTAAAACCACTGCAAAATACAATATATAATGAGTCTCCAACGAGCATCCACATGGAAGGTTTAAGACAATTTTCCACTCTGTCAAGTGTATTAATGCAAACCAAGTTAGCAGGCGAGGCATAATCTGTTTGGACAGTTTCAGGAAGCGGTGTGGATTAAATAACGTACGTAATTATAGGCAATTAGGACTGGAATTCGATTGAATAAATGTTTGTGAAGTGGTAAAACAATATCCTGCACAACGTGTTACATAATAAAGTCAACTTTGAACGCAATTCTAGGTGTTTGTTCTGATTAGATTCATTTTATTCTTTGGGCATCGCTTAGCAACATTATGCAAGGATGTGAGCCTTTGTACAGTTTGTCATAAAAATTAAAATGAAAAGTGTTTATTGAGTTTAGGTCTTTACAGAACACTAATGAATGTCAAATGAAGCTACCACTGGTTCAGGCGGTAGTTTTTCACTGAGAAGAAACCAGCAAGAAACTCAGTAGTTACTCTGTTCAAAAAATGTGTGTTTAGTACAGAATCATTTGTAATCAAAATAATTATATAAAGCAAATTATATTCACAATTTTTATCATATTAAGTATTAGTAAAAATATAATCTACAAAACTATTAGTAAGCAGTTAAGTATTATATAAATCTGAATAGATGATAACAAAAAAAAGTAGTGCCAGCGTGGAGATTAACATGTCCATGAGTTTTTATCAGTTATATAATCTTCGATACTATAGTAACCGTTTTTTATTAAAATCGACTTTACATGAGACTTAAACTTATGCAGGGGTAAATCAATTATATTATGTGGTAGCTTATTAAATATTTTAATGCTTAATCCCACAAATAAGTTCCCGACCTTATGCAATCTGAGATTTGGAATGACAAGTTTGTGTTTGTTATATAAACGTATCGAACCGAGTGATGTGCATAGATATTATGAGTAGGGTATACAAAGTGAAACACTAATTGCAATAACAATAAATTAAATTTTTGTCAAATTATGTGCTGTTGATGACAGCAAATCGCCTCTGAGAAAAATGGACGCATATGAGGAAATCATTAAGTATGTTGGCGATTTTCTGGATTGTCTGGACGCACCGGGTATGCACTGCTTATTCGCATATATCGAGGGAACGCCACTGATCGAACCCTGCTTTTAACGTGAAACAATTATCAAAGCAAAATCAAAATATATTTATTAAATTTAGGTCCATAAAGAACACTTATTAATGCCAAATTTGATTCTACCAATGGTTCGGACTACTGTTGTCTACTGAGAAGAATCCAGCAAGAAACTCGTATTTACTCTTTTCAAAAAAGTGTTTTATATGTCTGCAATATATTTTTTCATAAAATTCATCAAATATTTATTAAAATATAAGGCACTGGATTTCATTCATGAGTATCACTAGCACATACTCGTATTTTTAAATGTAGAATCTAAAAAATTCAAGCAAAATTTTTGCAGTCATCGGATGTATATTTTCAAAAATATTGTCTTGATATCATCCGTGTGTCAGATGGCATGGATTTAAACAAAATTATCTTCATTTATCTCTGAAATAGACAGGCTAAAAGGCTCCAATGACGATATTTTATAATTCCACCTTTGTCCACAGATACTTCGTGAGCACTGTCCTCCAATTCCAAATCTACCGAGCGCTATGCGAAAGGACCGGGCAGTTTATCCCTGGGGACCCTTCCCGTCCGCTGCACAAGTGCGACATCTACCGAAGCCCTGAAGCTGGAAGGATACTTACGTGAGTTATAATTTTATTACCGTTTTGGTGTATTGAGACGTTGACTTCTTTTTTATAAGTGTACAGGAAGGTCAGAACGCTAACATGATAGTAAGTGATACGCCTGACCAGTGACTGAAGGTCCTGTGCGTCGAAGGATACCAACAACTCACAGTTTTTATTTTCCGTCAGTGCCGCACTGCGCCCGACACCCGAGACAACAGATGTTAGTCTCTTGATACCCGTAATTTCACTGGCTACAGTGCCCTCATCCCGAAACACAGAAGTGCATTCCTCTTTCACGGGATGATATCTGGCAGACGTCAACACACCAAAGCTTCGATCCCCAGGCAGTACAAATATGTATGTACTGTAAAAAGTATATAAGTATGTTTATCCGTTGTTTCAACTGCTAGGATGGAGACGCATAGAAATAATTAGAAAAGGCGAAGCTTTTCAGGAGGAAGGAGGTTTAGCAGTAGACTTTTTAGATTTTTATGGTGATAATGATGATCATCCATTGTTTAGTACCCATACAATATGCTCTACACTATAATTAGGACTATTGTGCGCTGTGTGTCATGACAGCGGATTTTTATATTCATTTCTTCTGGCTCCAATTTGCAGTTCATAAACCAACTTTATCCATCCACAACACAAGTAGAATAGGGTCTGGCAACCTACCAGCCCTCACTGAATCAGAGCATGGATCAATTTATAAATATTAGCGGGCTCTAGAAGAACTGAGTTAATAAAGATCTTTCCTTTGTCTACATCGATAAAATATAAAAAAATCACAAACTCATTCAAAAATTTCAAATTCATATACATTTCCAATATCAAGGCAACTGTGAGTTATTCTTGTAAAACAGAACGTAATCTCAATCAAAGGTCAAAATTAATAACGGATATAACACGTTACGCAATCGACTTTGCCATTAAATTATTGAATGTTTTCAAATCAAGTTGTCTTTTGTACAAAGAGGTGTTTTCAATTGATTTATTTTTTCCGCAATTTATTTATAGTGGACTTCTTTTTTGTAAAATAGCACAACCTTGAAAAACCTTTTTACTTTTCGGTGTGGCGAATGTATATTAAGACTAATAATGCGTTTGCCTAAAACAAATTGGTCTGATAAATTCAAAATAGATAATATTAAGCAAAACAGTGTTAGTACTTAAACTAATATTAATATGTTTCGCCTTCTTGCACTAGTGAAATGTAACCAGTATAAAACCATTTTAGATTTTGAACGCTCTGAAAATGACTTCATAAACGAAATTTCAACTTTCATTAACTAATCAATCAAGTACAACCTGACACATAATCAATCACAATAATAGCACCAACATGATTCGTGCAAACACATTACGACAATTGCCAAATTTGAAAAAGCAATTTCCGACAATTCGCTCAATTTACCTGATCTCCGATAAAATTTGTGCAAGCGACCTTCACCCTTAATGCCAACTTTCAAGGGTCGGTTTCCTCCGGGCGCAAGCAAAAAAACTCGAGATGCACAATTGCATTCGTCTGGTGCACAGGAAATGGTTACTTAGCCGCTAGTGATGCGGGCATTGAGCTGTTAATGCTATTGAGTAAGGACCATTATTACGTAGGAAATGATATGTACGAGTATACAGATCCTCTTATCGTTTAAAGTCAAATCAAACACAGGTCAATACCACAGTATAGTGACCAAACAGTAGGGTGAATTCTGGAGTTTACAATACCAATCACATGGAATATAATTTTTGAAAAAGGAACTCTTAATCTTGTGTATTTTACTTTGGTTTATTTATGCGTACATAGCGTGACAATTGAACTAGAAAAAAAGAAACAATAGTGTACAGGCTAGCGTTTCTTTAAAAGAGTTTTTTTCTATCAGACCATGGTGAACAGGAAAAACAATAAATGATAAGAGAAGTAGACGCAAACATCCGTAAACATTAAAAATAATAGAAATAAAATAACCAATTAAATACATATTAGGTGTATTGTTTCTAGATATTATATTGGGGCTTATTTTTTATCACAAGTCCATCAGCGGACAATGAAAAGAGCTATGCTTAAGGCTCAACAGTAAGAACATAAATAACTATATCATGAAATACCGATATATAGCTAGATCAAAATGTTTATGTGGTACTGGGCCGTTTGAGCAGATGAGTGAAGAAGACAGCGTCTTAGCATAGCGTAGGATGCCTTTTTTCAACGAATTCACAACAAGCAACAAGCTTTTTTGTTAAAGAGAAACTCTGAGAATTTTATTCCATAAGATGCATATTATGATTTTTGGTGTTATTTTTGGCAATATCTTATTTATTTTGTAAAGAGACCACCACCGATGTTGCATTTCATCGGTTGTCGATCGCGTAAACAACAAGGATATTGTCGCAAGTCGGCGTCGTGCGGCTCGACGCGCAACCGTCCAGTTGTGCTTTAGCACTTTTACATAATATTCACTAGGGATACTTCTACACTGGCGATTTATTAAGACTGTTCTTTTATTTATCGACATCCTTTAGAAGTAATCAAAATATTAATGATCCAGCATATCTAAATGGCTTGATCCCTTCGGGTAAGTAAAGATGTGACCTCGGTCTGCATTCGGGAGTGCGCGAAAGAATTATTCGGACTCGTTCCTGCTGCCATATATCACTATCATACTTTACAAGGCAAAACTCAAAATGTTATGTACACCGTGATAAATGGAAGTCTTCTACATTACATTTTTGTCGTATTTTTTACCACGGACGACAAAGAGATTTCTAGAACGTCTATCTCAAAAAACAAGAATAAAATTTTTTTTTTTTTATTTTTATTTATAAAGTTAATTTCATGAAATTAACATTTTGATATAAAAACAAGTTTCAAACTCAATTTGAACAAATACAAATACTCTTTTGCATTATTTACTATTATTATAGATATGGGTAAATAAGTATTTTACCGTAGACAACGGAGTCAAAATAAGTGCAACTCGACGCAAGAAAATATATTTTTTAGTTCTATAAATTTACTAAACTCAAATAATATTGTAATAACTGCAAACCTAAAACGCCAGTGTGGAATTTGATTTTAATTCTCAAACGTGACCGTTTGGTCCTAATAGCAACTGTATAGGAAGTCCCGGTATATGGGCCGTCGTTACAAAACCGCAACCGCCGAACGCTGCAGGACCGGATTCAAAAGATTCTAGAACAAATAAAATATCGAATACAATTTTTTGCGACACACCAATATTTCCAAGACATAGACAATCCGTACATTGAACCGCTTGAATCCACGGTACTTAGAATAGAAATACACACTGCTTAAATAGTATGATACAGCAAGGGTATCCCAGGGTTGTATCTTGGGTCCCTTTAATATTTTTTTACAAAATGATCCAAACAATACAATTGTTCAACTGTATTATTACAAAAAATATAAATCTTAACAGTAGGCTTTCAGTTTAATAGCCTTAATCCACCCCTGATATTGTACCCAAACAAATCCTAGCTTAGATCTTGTGTACTCCTTTCTATTAAATTTGTGCCTAAACCATTAACAAACAATCAGAGTTATCTAAGTTACTGTTAATTCAAATGTCTACAAAGTTTCTGCCACAGTCAATGAATATATTTTGCTTTGTTCATGCTGAACTGAACTACTGTCAACGTTGTCCATAATGGAGTTTATGTTACTTTGTCTAAGTACAAAATAGTTTTATGGAAAGCATTCTATTCGCTTTCCTGTCGTAGGTTAATTTATTATCGATGCTGGGCATACAGATAATTGTGGCTGGGCATAAGGTTTTACCTTTGGCAGTTTTCGGTGTCGGAATCAACATTGTGAAGTCTTTTTAAGAGCGAGCGCGGCACTCATTTCCGTCGCAAAATGTTTTATGAAGCATTTTTATTTTTAATTTATTCGGAATAAAATAAAAATGTTTTTGATTCCATTTTATCGGCACAGTTCACACTTCTACAGTAAGGGTCCCACTTTTATTTAAATTTTACCCAAGAGCTTTATATACGATATATATTATAAACGAAATAAAGAGATTACACCCCTCCGATTATGCTTAAGTAGCTGTTACCCGCATCTTCAGTCGCGTTAAGAAGTATTATTTTTAATTAGGTATTGAAATTGAAAAATGCTTTATTTAAATAAATCTTTACAGATACTTTTAAATCGTCAAAACAGTATATATATTTTTTATTAAATCTAATGAGTAATGACTACCACCATAGTTTTTTTACTCACTACATCAAAGTTTTCATCCTCTGGAATTCATCAAAATCCTTTCTCAGGGTATGCCAACGTCGTAGTAGCTTTAAGCATGCAAAGTCTCAGCCCGATCGGGTTAAAATTGAAAAAGTTTTATACAAAATTTCATCCCCTTGGGAGTAGAATTAGTCACTTCTTGACGGATGCCTAAGTCATAACATCTACCTGTATGCCAAATTTGAGCCCGATTCGTCCAGTGGTTTGGGGTATGCGTTGATAGATGACTATGTCAGTCAATAACCTTTGAGTAATATATTAAGATATAGTTTCTATTTTATGAAAAATTTGATCCATGTATATCTATGTTAAAAATCGAGTATAATTAGTAGAATACACGCAATGCTTTCCATAGCTCTAATAAATCTCGACGAATCTACCAACGTTTATTTGATTTAAAACTAGCTGTACCCCGCGGTATTACTCGCGTTATAAGAACTAACCCAAAATTGCTTTTTTAAGTCACGCGACGCGCGCCGCTGCACGGTAAAACATTGGTTTATTTTTCTAAAATAAAAAGTATTGTCTCAAATTGAAGTAGCCATTATTAAAGTCCTATCCAAATCCATCCAGCCGTTTCAGATATTACTCGGAACAAACAGACAGATCGACAGACTGACAAAAAAAATAAAATGGTTGTTTTGGCCTATGTACCGTTTATATATGCATGAAGAAATAAATGGTAATTTCAATATTCCAAACAGATACTACAATTTTATTTATATATATATAATAAATAAATGTTGTTAACAGATTGTGTGTCAAGGAACTCAAACATTTAACACTAACATTGTCTACCCAGCCGCCTTGCCCTGCATTCTCATAAAATTTGCTCGCAAACCACAAATTAAACAGTTAAACGATGCAAATACAACTAAGAGTTCGCAATATGCGTTCTGGCAATTATGGTGTGAACTGTGAATAATTCTCGGCTCTAATTCCGCTAATTGAGCACATAATGTGTATCAATAGTAAAATTTAGCACTCCTTTGTTCTGTTTTTTATAAGATCAGAAATGATTTAATCCGTAAGAAAACAAAAGTTATCGATATAGCCCGCCGGATCAGCAAGTTGAAGTGGCAGTGGGCTGGTCACGTTTATCGCAGAACCGATGGTTGTTGGAGCAGACGAGTTCTGGAGTGGAGACCGCGTCACGACAAGCATAGCGTAGGACGCCCTCCGGCCCGATGGACCGAGGACTTGCGAAAGGTCGCTGGTGGAGGCTGGATGAGGCATGCGGGGGACCGGGATATCTGGCGCCAAATGGGGGAGGTCTATGTCCAGCAGTGGACTGCGATAGGTTGAATAGTTGTTCTGTTTTATGTTACATTTTAATTGGTTAACACTATTAGACAATTCATCCTACTATTTAATTACCATTTAAAACTTTTAACATTAAAGTTATACCAAAATACCAAATTCACAGTTGGATCGTAAAGTGTCATAATTGTCAAGTATATTAGTAGAATTGCGGTCCTGATAGGAAATCGCAATTGTTGGTTGAATGGTTTTCGAGAGCCGATATCTGGAATTGATATTCACAATAGTGAACAATGTAGCATTGAATGTGCCAATGCAAATGTGGTTTGCTTAAGTGTCAATAAAGAATCGTAAATGACATAATACATTACTAACATATTACTATGCGTAGTCAACAGTGTAATATTTGTTTGTCAATGGCAAAATAGATGTTTTCAAACTAGTAAGCGATTCACCTGAAAATATTTTTAATGAAGCTTTGGTTATTAGAGATCTGAGAGTTCTTAAACGTGAAAATGAAAAGTGTTTATTCAGTTGAGGTCCTTACAGAACACTTATGAATGTCAAATAAAGCTACCACTGGTTCCGACGGCAGTTTTTCACTGAGAAGAATCCAGCAAGAAACTCAGTAGTCACTCTTTTCAAAATATTTGTGTTTTGTACAGAATCATGTTATTTGTTATCAACATAATTATATAAAGCAAATTATATTCAAAATTTTTATCATATTAAGTATAAGTAAAAATATAATTATCTACACAAGTATTATTAAGTAGTTGATTATAATATAAATCTAAATTGATGATAACAAAAAAAAAACAAAAGTAGTGCAGGCGTGGAGATCAACATGTCCATGAGTTTTTATCTTTTATTCATAAGTGCTTTTGGTAAGCCAAATTTGAAATAAATGTTTTTGACTTTGACTTTATTTAATTTTCGATACTATAGTCGATCCTATTATTATTAAAATCGACTTTACATGCGACTTAACATTGTGCAGGGGCAAATCAATTATATTTTGTGGTAGCTTATTAAATATTTTAATGCTTAATCCCACAAATAAGTTCCCCACCTTATGTAATCTGAGATTTGGAATGGCAAGTTTGTGTTTGTAACTATGATTATCTGACTTTTTTGAAAATACATGTAAATTTTTGTATACATAAATGACGCAGTCTAGAATGTACTGAGACGGTAATGTTAAAATATTTTATTTGTTTAAATAATTCCCTTAGTGAGTCACGTGATTTAAGGCCGTATATGGCACGAATGGCTCTTTCCTGAAATACAAAAATTGTTTGTAGATCAGCAGCAGACCCCCACAAAAGTAGACCATAAGACATCACGCTGTGAAAATAGCTAAAATACACAAGTCTTGCAGTCTCAATATCAGTAAGACTTCTTTCTCATAGCATATGCAGCGGAACTAAGCCTTCCTGCCAATGCCACAATTAAATTTATTACTTCCATGGGTTCTTCATCCAAAGTGATGATAGTATCTACCTGCCTTACATTAGGCATTGTGAACTTAATACATGTAGCTTTCTTAGAGTTAAGAAGTAAATTATTGGTCGTAAACCAGTGTAATACCTGAGAAAGTGTAGTATTTACATCGTCAAAAGATTATTTTTGTCTGTCCACGTTAAATATAAGAGATGTATCATCAGCAAATAATACAGTTTCACATAGGTTTTGAATATAATAAGGTAGATCATTTATATAAATTAAGAATAATAAAGGTCCTAATATTGAGCCCTGGGGAACGCCATTAATAAAAGGGCTCCGCTGAAACTTGTTTCTCCGCCATGTACGTTTTGGACGTGAAAACTATCCCTACAATTTGTGTATCTCTATATTAATTTTCTCACCACAAAATTTTTTGATTAAATAATATCATACTACACATTTTTAATGCCAATAGGAGGCTGACTTGAACAATATTTATGAATTAAATATGTTTTTTCGTTTCCTCAAAATTAAAAGTCATCAAATAGTTTCATAAAAATATCTACGAGGATTAGCGTACGCAGTGCTTATTTACTTACATGCTTGTACTGATAAAGAAAGAAAAACTAATATTAATTGTAGATATATTCTGAAACGATAGACTCCTCAGATTGGAACTTCCATTTTGGTTTCAATTTCCGTTCAGTAATTAATCTCTACGTCGGCGAAATCCACCGAAATTTCCAGAGCAGGATTATTCGAAATGGGATTTATTGTACTACACAAGTGAATTCTTTGAGGAGTTTTTAAAGTTATTCAGCAATTATGGGGTGACAGCAGATTAGAATAATTACCCGCAGGTGATATTAAAGGCGACCTAGAAACATCAGATCAGGGACCGGGTACAAGCGCTCTCTCATTTCACCTAACCTTTGGTATCTATCAACCAGTCTGCCAAGTATGAAAATTATAGCAAATCCTACTAGATATCTAGATAGGTACCACCGCAATGCCAGATATCGTGCCGTGAAAGAGGAGTTTCGGGATGAGGGCACTGCAGCTAGTTCAATTACCGGTTATAAGACTGCTAATCTGTCGTCTCGGGTGACGAGCGCAGGCCACCGTTAACGGACAATAATGACTAGCATTTTAGTAACGAAGCTCAAGCCCGATGTTACCCGGAATTTAAACGGGTGAATCCGGGACAAAAACTAGTATATAACAAAATTGTAAAGTCAATCTACATGTTAATACAATTAACCAGGTAACCGGGACAATGCAGTGCCGGAACGCATCGTGTAATCATAGATCGGGAAGGGTTACATAACTTGTGGTCAGTGCAGTTTGGTGCATTGAAACCGGTAACAATACCGGCGAACACTAGTTTATTGAAGAAAAAATATATCCTAAAAATAAAGGAAATCAAATATGTTGTTTATTTTATATTATGTTATTATATTATATTATTCTGATTTCGA
>PQWD01012317.1:0-27960 GCA_019425675.1 Leucinodes orbonalis
AAGAATTTAACGAGACCGAAAGTAGATACAGCATAGTTGAGAAAGAGATGTATGCGATAGTTTATACTTTAAACAAAGCTAGAAATATATTGCTAGGAAATTACGTAGAAATATACACGGATAATAGGAATTGTATGTTTAAACCTAGCGACAACAAGAGACTACAAAGATGGCAGATGCTTTTAAATGAATTTAACTACAAGTTAGAAAAGATCGAAGGAACCGAAAACACGTTGGAAGATTATTTTTCGCGCTGTTTTACTATGAAAATTGAACAAAATATAATGTTGCAAGAAAGACAGAGAGTGTTTGAAAAAATAAATGAATTTATGAAAAAACAACAAAATTAGCAGATATTGAAGATAAAAATCTAGTAACATAGAAATTGGAAACTAAATAAAGATGGAAAATATGTAATCAAAGAGGAATGGAAAGAAAATTTATTTTATTTTTACATGAGTTTATGGGACATCCAGGAATAGTAGTGATGGAAAGAAATATTACAAGATTCTATGCAGGGAAAAGCCTTAGAAAGGAGATAATTTTGTTATAAAAAACTGCATTAATTGTATTAAAAACAAAAAGCAGTGTGTGAAATTAAAAAATGTAGAAATAACAGCTAAATCAGCTTTTTCAAAGCTTTCAATGGACATTTTTGGTCCATTCAAGAAGACCGATTGTATGGAAATAGACACAAGTAAGGAAAAATTATATTTTTTATTAATAACTGACATTTACACAAGATTTTCGAAGATTTTTACGTTAACTAGCATAACAGAAGATAAAGTTTTAAAGAACGTTAAAAAATGGTGTAGCAATTATGGAGTGCCTAAAACTATTATTGCAGACAATGGAACTCAATTTACAGGAAGAAAACTACAAAATTGGGCAAATCAAGAAAATGTAAAAATTATAAATACACCTATGTATAGTCCTGCAAGCAATGGGATTTCTGAAAGACAAAATAGTATATTGGCAGAGGTTATGAGAATGAATAAGGGTGAGGATGTAAAAGTTATTGAGAAGAAGATAGAAAGACGACTAAATTGCAATTTTAAAAGATCGCTAGGAAAATCTCCATTTGAGAAAATATATGATTATAGTTTTTTAGATCCCTTAGATCGAAAGTTTCCGAAAACAGTAGAGTTTGAAAAGACATGCGATCGGCATAAAGAAAAAGAAATAATATTTAAAAAAGGTGATAAAGTGTATATCAGGAACTTTAAAGGTAATAAACTAGACAATCAATTCATAGGTCCATATATAGTTTGCAATGTTGGTTCAAAAGGAAGATGGTTAAAAGTAGAAGGATTGAAGGAATGGATTCACGTGAGGAGTTGCAAAAAGGAAAGGCAGGATGTGGTGTACACCACATAAAATAGTGTACAAATCATTGTTCACTGCTCTTTAATCATCTTATTTATTTTTTATAAATTTACTAAAAATTTTATATATTTAAATATTTTTGAGAAGAAGGGCATGAACAAATCTAATAGTAATAAAAATTTAGATTTTAAATACAATGTTTCTTTAATAGAAATGTTTTGTCGTGGTAGGCACGACAGAAAGCTGACTATCTCAGTTGAAAAACAGCTGTTTTAATCTAATTTTTGATCCACTAAAAATTTTTTGTCTTGAGCACTATAAATCTAGGATACCAGATTAGTATTCTTAAAAAAGTATAATAAATTAAGCACTATAAATCTTCTGCTCTTCAACTAAATTTAGTTTGTATTTTAAAAAAAATAAGGCTTGTTTAGAATAAACAAAATTATCATTTAGATTTAAACTTTAACCCTATGAGTTCGGAAAATAGCTTTGCAATTTTCAGAATTGAAAATGAAATCAAAGAGATGTCAAACATAAACAATACAACGTATAAAATTGATAAGTTAAATGGTAATAAGTTTATTTTGGGAATCACTTTTACAATTGATGTTCAGAAGGGAATCTACAGCAACAGGAAGCTGGTCTTTATTATGAAAATTACTAACAAATATCCTTTTGAGTCTCCAAAAGTATTTTGGAAGAGCAAGATCTTCCATCCGAATATTGATTCGGAGGGGAATGTTTGTCTTGAAATACTTCGTGAAGGATGGAGTTGTGGTTATGGAATTGAAAATATTTTTGTAAGTTTGTGTGTCATAATGGAAGAGCTGTCATCAGAAAACTGTTTAAATAGAGAAGCAGGAGATCTTCTTGATACAAACTATGATGAGTTTATTAAAAAGGCATATGAGACTAGATAAAAGTAGTATTTTTAGTTGAAATTACTCTGTAAGTTACATTACAAAAGTAGTGTCTATTTAATATCTTTTCTACAGCAAGGACATAAAAAGTGTTTTTTTATCCATGGAATGATACATTTCGTATGAAAATAATGTGAACAACGTAGAGTTATAACTTTATTGCCTGATAAGAAGTCGTTATAACAGATATTGCAAGTAGTGTATTGTTTATGTATAAGATTCTTGAATGTAGAAGAAATATACTTCCTGTTTTGGTCAAGGTTGATTTTAAAAAGAAAAATATCATCGTTGTTTGCGGATGTCTCTATATTTAAAATCTCTATATCAGCATTCTGATTACTAGAACATTTATGCTTACTATTTCCACTGTATTCTACAAATTCAATACTGCTATCTGTAGAGTTGTATTCTTGAGAACTATCTTCATCCATCTCTAGGGTATATGCTTGAAATAAATAAATTTTATTTTTACCTAAGTTGGGAATATAAAAAGATGAAACATACCTAAATAATGAAAAAGTATTAGTGAACAGGCAATAAAATTTTTGGATAGAGGACTAACACAAAACTTTGTTTGAAAGATAATTTTTTTATATTATTTGAAAATAAAAAAACATCTTTTATTTAAATTAATGATTATACAAACATTCAAATTACATGTTATCTACATAAGGAAGATCCCGATCTCTGATAAAACTTTTACACGCTAGAAATGCAAGGATTTGGAGTAACTGATAGCTTTTGAAGGCCCTATTTTTTAGAAATCATTTTTTTAAGTACATTTGGAAAAATGTATTACAAATTATGAAAGGACAAGAAACATCTCTTTAATTTTACAAAAAACCGGGATAATTACTAATTAGAAAAGTTATAAAATTATTAACGTCTATACAAAACCCAAAAAAATAACACTAAAATATTAGATTTAACAAAGCAAAATTAAGTAATCTTTATTATCTACAAAATTTGATTGATGATTTTAAAGTAAAAAGTTCAGGTTCTAATTTATACTTAACTATATATATCTTCCAAGGATCAATTTCATGTATTATCTCGACCTTTTAGAGTGCATTCTCTTGTTTCATTCACAAATTTTTATGCAAAAATCGGAAACTTTTAGATTTAAAGCATTTTCCTCGGGTTAAGTCGTTTTTAGAGCTCAACTAATTTAATTAAGGGGTAAGTTTTTTTTTCTCAAAAATAGGGCAAAAGCGTCACCATCAACGCGATTTTGTGTTCCTTAAAATTTTTTTACGATATGGGGTTTTTAGTTCTCATTTTGTATAATGCTGTATTTTAGAGGATATCCAAGGGGCCGAGATGCAAAACGGTTCCGTGAAAATTCTGTGAGGTTGCAAAATTTTTTTAATGAGACACGTTTCTCTAAATGCTAGTAAAAACTTTTAAAGACAAGTTTGAAAAATTTAATGTACCAATTTAACCTCTGATCTATTTAATGAAGAAAAAAATATTTTATCGTAAATAGTTAATCGACAATTTTGGGCCAGAAAAGCGCACAAATCAAATATTCTTATAAAGTATTGGAGATTTTCTCTACCATTCTGGTAGATTCTATATATATCGCAGTGAAATAATAGAATTAGGGATTTGATCAAATTCCAGATATTCTTTAAGAAAATGACAAAAATCATTTTACAAAGCAGTTAAAGTGTACTTAGAATTTAAATAAGTCATATAAAACCTCAGATAAAGCACTCGGAATTTTAATTATATAATTAATAAAAAGATTATTTGTTAAAATTGCACTTTAAATTTTTTCATTTGTTACTTTCATAATTGCACCGCGACATATATACAGTAATAAAATATTATAAAAAGTGCTTTGTGGTTTCTATTTTAACACTAATATTGTTTTAAGATATTCTGAAATATCATTTTTTGATTTAACATTTTTAACTAGCATATCATAACAAATGTAAGAAATAAAAAGCTGTTCTCTGTAATCAGAAAAAGAAAGTTGGAACAAAAAAAGTGCACATTAACTTTGATAACGAGTATATCTTTCTATCGCTCTTAAGACCGCATTAATTCGCTTCATAATCCTTTTAAAAAGACTTCTTATGCAAAATTAGGAAAAATTTTCCATGCTTGCTTGACTTTGCTGACCAAGAATTTTTTTTATATGGCTTTTTTTAGTCTATGCTTATTATAAGACCATAAATGCTCAATTGAATCTAAACCCAGAAATTGTCCGGGCCATTTTAGAAATTTTATGATATTATTATTGAGAAATCCAATGTATGCCCGGCTTTGTAGCAATCTGCATTATCTACTTGCAAAAAAAATTCTCTGTCTTCCTGCATATTATCTATCAAATCAAATAAGTTTTTATAAAAAATACGAATATATCTATATATATCAATGCTGTGTTTGCAATTTCTAATTTTACTACACCTATAAAGAAACATCCCTGTAACAAGATATTGTAAGTTAAGGGTATTTATTTAAAAATTAATAAATATTGTATTTTACACAACATCCTCCTCTCTAAATAAGCTTCCCACAATTCCAGATTCTTAGCTGATCTGCATGTCTTTTTATAAGTTTATTCTTATTTGTCCTAACCATGTAAACATCATTTTCTAAAATTTCATATATAACACCTGTTTCTTTGAATAAAGGTTGACCTTTATACTTATGAATCTCATCTTTTATTATTACTTCATCGTTTAGATTATACTTAGTTTTCTTATCAACATCAAGAATATTCCTGTTTCTTTTGATTCTATTATTGAATTGTAGACGTCTAATATTATCCCAACTTTCTGACTTAAGTGCCTCTTTAGGTGAAATATTAATCCTACTATGTTCTACTTTATTGTAAACCTCCATTACAGCCTTGACCTTTGCTTTTAGGGATTTACTTTTATAATTAATCTTTTTAATCCCTTCTAAAATAGTTCTATTTAACCTTTCCACTCTCCCATTAGATTNTCTCAACATGAATAGCTTTTTTATCCCTTCCAGTTATATTTGCAAAGATTATGTCATTTATATTAAGAACAACGGCCTCCTCAAATATATAAAAACCAAGCATCACTTCTTTGGAAACACATAAAACGGAATCATCTACATTATATGATTTACCAGAAAAAAGTATTCCTTTGATGTTACCACAACCAACAAAATAGTACTTGCTCTTTACTTCTAAAACTTTTAAGTTCACCTTTGTTTTTACAGGATTATCTATCTGAACAAAGTGCAATTCCCTATCTTTTTTAAAAAGCACGACTTCCATTCTGATCTTAAAATTAAAATTTTCTAACGGATTTTCACCATTAAAAGTTGTATTCTCAACTTTACTTTTATTGGTATTATTTTGGAGAATAAGTCTACCAGTTCCATAAGGAGTCTTTATGCTTAAGTATTTGTTAACGACAGCTAACCTCCCAGAAGTGACTAGTCCAGGATATAGCAAGTCAAATTTATATAACTTTACTTTTCTAATTGAATCATTTTCTTCTTCAACTATAAATGTACATAGAACGTTACTCTCTACTTTCTCCTTTGTTATAGTAGGCTTTCCATCCACTGAAAACAACATCCTAATATTCTCCTCGTCTGAAATGAGATAGCTATTAAATATTTTTCCAGAATAAAAAATCTCTAACTTACCCGTATACAATGCTGGTAAGTAGGTAGCTTTATAGCTTGAATAATCATCTTTTAGGCTGTACGTTTTACCAGGTGTAACAAACTTATTTTTATAAATCTTTCCATACAAATATATCGGTTTATCTTTGAACAACTTCATTACGGGGTTTACCAAGAAATTTTTTAAGACAGTAAAAACAGAGATATTGAAGATAGCGACTTAAATCTGGTTAAAGTCCATTACTAGGCTTTTTAAGAAGTCCTTTGATAATTCTTGTGGTAAAAAAAGTTCCGAATCCTATAATTGAGAAGGAATTGGATAAGTAAAGATTATAGCTTGATCTACTTCTCCTTAATCCTTTGTACACTGAACCAAGAAGATATCCACATGTAAAAAATACACCTACAGTCTTCAATAAAATTTTCTTTTCTGAAGAGCAATTCATCAATGGGATATAAAATTATTTTAAACAAAATATAAATCCTCAGGCGGTAATTTTCTCACACTAAAAAGCTTCAACCTTCTGATTGAAATTTTTTTCTGCTTAATTATAGTAAAAAATGATATGTCTTTAGAATAAATACTTATGATATCCTTTAATATCATAAGTATTTATTTCCCCTCCATCTTGGCGGGAAATAATAAATGCTGCAATTAAATTGGTTGATTTTCCATCCAATTCTTTTATAAACTCATAATCCCGAGAGGGGATGACAAAAAGAATGAGTGTTGGTTTTAATAAAAATATTTCAGAAACTTTTTTACGGGGATATCAGAAAATTTTATAAAAAAATCTTAAATGTAGAGAAAAGGAACGAGATCTTTATCTATTGTATCATAATCGTGAGGAAGTTTGATACTTCAAAGTTTTTTTCGGTTAATATAAGTCCTTTTTCACAATTTATAGTCTAAAAATAGATGAAAACTCACTGTAAAAAAAATTGATAAATTCTTTTATCATTAAGAAATTAATTTTAGTTTCAGTTTGCAATTTAGTAGTTGCTGAATGATTTAAATCGTTTCGTGGCAAAAGATTTGTACGAGACATCAAAAAGATAAAAGGAAATTTGAGGTATGAGGTCTAAGTTTAAATTTCATAATACTGTAAAAAAATTAATGAGAAGTTAACAATTGGATAAAGTTTTTCAGCTAAAACCCATTTCGTTTAGATTTAGACTCGAGAGATATATTTATCAGTACAAACTTACAAAATATTACCTCTTTTTTTATTTTTTAAAACAAAATTATAGTAAAAATGCTTTTACAAACAGTAGAGGTTCTTTGAAGTGGAAGCAAAAATTATTGATCATGTAATAATTCAGGGTATATGGTGACTGACTATTACAAGTTGTTTGCATATCTAGCTCTAAATAGCTAGAATTCTGGCATGTATTTAGCTTAATTTCCTAAATATGACTTATAAGGGTCTTTTTAGAAAATTTCATAATATTTTTTCTATTCACAGGTTTATTAGTGATAATTCTAGAAAGGAAATGACCAGAGAAGAAACTTTTGAGAAACAATAGATTCTTGTAAAAATAGAATGATATGTTTATATAACACCGATTTTTATTAAATATGTTATTTTTTTCTTTATAAATTGTTTTGATTTTTTAATCACTTAAACTCAATAATTGGTTAGCGAAAAGGAGAAATGAATTTTTTGACTTGAAGGATAAAAAGCTCAAAGACAAATCCAATTTAATCACAGTAGTAAAAATAGGCGGAGAATATAAAAAGAAAGATATTTTTCTTTTGTGCATAAAATTTCGTACTTTTATTTAAACATTTATCCTGAAGGACTTTTTAAGGTTCAAAAATTTCTTAATGCTTTCTTCACTAAGTAAAGAGGCATGCATAAATTGATCATTTTTTCCCTAATACAATTAACTAACAACTCAGATACAATAAATACTGAAGATTTTTATTACCTATAGTATACAAAGATATATCTACACGTTGGTTTATATTATCGTTGAAATTTATAAAGGAAGACTTACATTCTATTTAATCAAGAACATGTTTCTATCTGTCAACAAACACTGTAATTCTTTCTAAATCGAACAGGATTTAAAATAAAATCTGATACACTTTAAATATTTTTATCCCAGGTAGCAATTGATAAAGCTAAAAATCTTTTTAATATTTCGACACAAATTCGTAAATCAAAGCGAGATTTCTAAAAACCTATCATCTTCTATTACTAATAAAAGCATACCTGTAAATTAGAATGATCCAATACTTTTTTAAATTATTATAATTTATTTACGGTCTCCTTTTTAAAGATATAAATTCCTTAAAAAAACAAAAACATATGAGAGTTTTATTTTGTAGCATGGTTTTTTTCTCTGTCTTAAAAGGTGAATCGGTTAATCCTAAAGGCGTGTTAGGACTAATTCCCCCCTATTTCTCATTGAAGGGAGAAATAGGCCTGTATCAGATATTATTTGTTATTGAAAGCTTCGTGTTTTTATCGGTAATGCTGTTCCCTAAAAAGCTAGAAAAAGTTCAAACACAGGTTCTGATATTCCAGGGGCTTCTGATAGGGGTAGATCATTCTTTGTACTCATTAACCAAAGGATTTCAGGTGTTCATATGTTGGATAACAGCAGTTGTTTGTGCTTTTGTTGGAAGCATACTAAGTTTGAATGAAAACTTCAGAAACACGTTTTTGAGTTTAATAAGTGCTTACTCGTTGACTTACCTAATTACCATCATAATTAGGTTCAACTATATCCTCTTTTGTATTGTAACTTTTGTAATATTGTATTTTATCTTTCTTTTTCTAGTAAAAGGATGCAGCAAAGCTCTCATTGCTTTTTCAAAGTCATTTATCTGCCTTCTTTCAGCTTTTGTATTGATAGACTCATGGGGGTTTGTATCAGTCCTTTCATTCGTACACGGTGCTACAACAAGAACATTGTTGAAGGTTGTCGGATTCGGTGTATTCTTCTTGCTGTACATTTGCCTAGCTTGTTATTTTTTTGCACAAGCATTTTATGGAGATTATCTCCAAAATAAAATAGCTGGAGCAATGGGATCAAAAGTAGCTGAAAACACAGAAAACAAAGACACAGAAGTTGCCGCATAAGATAAAAATAAAAAACTTTCAAATAAAGTATTATCAAACGTGTTGATTTTAAAAATTTTACCCCATAAGAATTAAAAATTATGATACTGAGCTGTTAAGCGTATTTAAGTAAAAATTGATGTATGTTAAATGAAACATACGATTTATCACATCTCGTTAAGTAAATAACTTATAAAGCAGTTTCTCTTAATCAGACTTCATAAGATATCTGCTAACCTTTACAATTTCCACTCCGTTATTTCTAATTTCCACGATTAAAAGAATTTTGTTGACTGAAGAGCACACCCTCTGTATTCCTAAGATATTGAAGAATGTGTAGTTATCGTTGTAAAGGACTGCATATTTTGAGTGTACCCTCTTAGGATCATCAGTGTACAAAAGAAGATCTACACCATATTTAATGCCATCATTGACATAAAATCCTTTTTTCAAAAAGTGTTCTGTTATTTCTAAAAGATTTTCAGACTTTGGATTCATAAGGGTAAGATGCAGCTTTTCCTTATAAATCTGTTGTATTTTTTAAGATGCACAATATTAAAACAAAATAAATTCCCCTTTACAAATAAGAAAGTTTTTATAGTTCAAAAAAATTAAAAAAGTGATGCTTGAGATCATCCAAGCTATTTGATGTTTGTTGTAGCTTAAGAAATTCATTTGTTCTAGAGAATTTACACTCTCTTTAATAAAAATTATTCAAAGAATAAATTACTCTGGGTACTCTTGGAACACAGGAAAGACATCCTGTGATAGAAAATAAGTCTTCTACCTTAGGACTTTATATTATTTTTATGATAAATCTTTGGAGAAATAATGTTGTATTAATAAGTTGTACCATATAGAAATTCTAGTTTACATTAAATTAATTTAAAATCATGCTAATTTGCATCTAAAACTTTATATGAATTAATATTCTTTTCCAACACAGAAAGTAGTTTTTAATCTAAAGAAATATGATTTTATAACTTAAGATAATGCTGTAATAACATATGTCAATTTTAGGTTTAAAAAAGACCTAAATAATCTTTAACAAGTATTGAATCTAGAAAATTATTTAAAAAGCTTAAAAATAATTCGTAATCCCAAATTGAATTCTTTTTGCTACAACCTCCCTTACACCTATCAATTTGGTTAAATTAATTTCTATCGAAAAATAATTTTTGCGACAAAATTTCACTTACAAGATGTAAAAATCTCAATATTTTTAAACTTTGGACAGAATATCTAACAATTCAGTGCGACTTTATTCTTTTTTCGGCGCTACTAAAAAAAAACACCCCCCCTCAAAAAAAGTTTTTTAAAAATGCAAAATAATCTGTTTTCTTTAGTTACTATACCTACTTTTTCTAGGGGGGGTGTTTTTTTTTAGTTAAGGTAATTTGAACGTGCATAAATTTTTTTCATGCCCTTATAAAATGCAGTCAGTTATTGTTGAAATACCTAAACTTGATCCATATCATGAAATCTTTACAGATAACACAAAGGCAATCCAGTTCATGATAAGAAATGGCCTAATTATATCTGAAATCCCATGCAGAAAGATTAGATGCAATGGTATCATGAAAATTCAGAGTACAAGCAAATTTTCTGAAGGCATGGGATTCAGGTGTAGGGTGAAAAAATGCAAAAGTGTATTTTCTGTAAAGATTGGGTCAAAATTTGAAGGGGTCACAATAGATTGCAAAAAATATTGAGATGCTTGTATTGCTGGGTATATTCCTATACGAATTACCAAGCAATTAATCTCTGTCAAATCTCAGAACCTTCTTATATTAAGATGAAGGAGATTATTTTAGATATATTAGAAGCTCGAGATGAAGAGACAGAAAAAATAGGTGGATTAGGTGTAAGAGTCCAAATTGATGAGACTGCCATTTGTAATGGTTTAGTTATAATCGACCCATCAAATAATATGGATGATCTTCCTAACGTACAGTGGATTGTGGTGTTGTAGAAGGAGAGTGTAGGAAATTCTTTTTAGAACTAGTCACTAATCGAAGGTCTGAAGTTCTTCTTGAAGTTTTTAAAAAGCATATTCATTCTGGTTCAGTAATAGTCACTGATGGATATCCATCATATCCACAAGCTGTGCATGAGTTTGGATCTATCCATGAGGTAGTTAATCATAGCTTGGGCTTTGTAACTTCCTCAGGTGTAAATACTAACCAAATTGAAACAGGAATATAGGGGGAGATATGGTTTATACCACAATAGAATACATTTATTCTTAAAAGAATTTTCGTGGAAAAAGAGAAATATTATTCATTCAGATATTAATACACATACAATAGGATTTTTAAGCCTTCTAGAAAGATTTAAGATGTTCAATTAAATATAATCCTAATCTTTTTTTTATTTAATTGTCTTTTTTTTGAGGGGGGGTGTTTTTTTTAGTACGGGCCCTTTTTTCTGTAAATTGTACCCAGGAGTATTTATCTTAAATGATGTCTTTTAAGTCATAAGCATTCCTTGTCCAGAAAAGACACTGTTGGTTAAAGGAAAATATTGTTGAATCATTTCCTGAGATTATACAATTTTAAACTACTTTTTTTTTATTTTTAAAAATGCTGTTCAAGATTATTTTAAAAAAGATGTGTGATTGCCGAATCCATCAAATATTTTATTACTTAAAAATTTAATGAAAAAATAAAATAAGAAACTGTATAAACGCAAGCATAATTTAAGTTAATATCAACAAACTTATTATTCAAAGATACTTGGGTTATATCCTTCTTGTTACAATTCTTATCTTTTAACTGTTGATTGTCATCTTGAGAGGATATCCTCTTCCGGTGTAAAACTTTAGGAGTGTTGAGATGAATATCCTGGCTTTCTTTTTTATTAAGCATCCTTGTTTGATATTTTTCACGCGGAATAGCACCTTTCTTACAAATACAATCTCTTTTACACCCACAAGTCTTTGTACTGTGTGATGAGCTACTGTTAAGACTATCATTTATTTTCTGAAATTCATAAACTGAATACACCAATCCTTTTATAAACCTTATTATTGCTTCATTAAGAATAAATTGTTTTCCCTCAAACTCTTCTAATTTGAAAAGATCAAACTTTTCTTGAAAATATTTTAGAGTTTTGATTGTATTCTTTAGATCAGAACAGTGTTGTTGTCCGTCTACTTCTAAATATAGTTTGGAGACATTTTTATTTATTTTCTCCTCAAAGCGTCTCCTGTTCTGATCACTCTTCAGTAGATTTTCAAAGCAAGAGAGAAACTTACCGAAGTCATTTTTGTCTATTCTTATGACACAGACGTCTTTTTCATGAAGATTCAATGAGATTACCAATTCTTTTTCAAAAGGTGCTTTATCATTGCTCATAGATAGTTCCAGTGCATTCCAATTTCTTTTACTTTCATAATAAATTGTAATTATTTGAATAATACGCAACTTTTCTAAAAGTTCTTTTATTTTCATAAATTAAATGTTATATTTTTTAATATTTTGCTTTATTTGCCTTAAAAAGAATGCAATTGCGTGTGAATTATAAATAAATTTTATTCTAAAAATATACTTAAAACATAATATTAAGATTTTCGAGGATAGTTATTTACAAATAGAAAAGATTACCTGGATTTGATTAAAGATGAAGAATTTATTGATTCTTTGTCATCAACACTTGTTTTTAATTTTAACTTAATTTTTAAAGCTCACAGAGCAGATTAGTTTTTTTAGATTAAAATACCTTAGCATATTACTTAGTATAAATAAATATGATATAAATTTTATTGTGTCTTTATTTTTATGAAATAGTTTTTATATTCTGTCATAATGCTAATTGATAATTATATATTTAAAGTTTAATTAAAGAAATTGACTCTTCATTTAGTCACCCCCACCCCCACCATAAAATATATGTTAAGAAATATAGACCTTAATAAAATTTGAATTGTAAGTTAAGAGAAATAAAATTAAGTTTTTTTAATAAAATCGAATTGTGCTGCTTTTTTCAATAAGCTAACCTTTGCTATAAGGCAAGTTTACCCAGTGATTATTTCAAGTGTAATTACTTTTATGAATTAGTAATGACCCTTCGCAGACAGCGTAAAAGATATTGAGTATTGAAGTAAGTAAGCAAGTGTACAAGCTCCTTATGTCGTAAAACGCACCAAATGACTGTTCAGACCATTTGGATTAAATTTTAAAGCAGGACAAGGAAATTTTTAAGTCTTACATCTTGATTACTAGAGATTTGTGGTATTATTACCACACTGTAAAATCATATTAATAAAAGGATTTGACATTTAATTTTTTGACCCCTATTTTAATAAACAAACCAAAATATATAAAAAAAATGTAGACATTCTGATTATGACTCAAGACAAATTAAAAGTCCATTTTCCCATTTATTTTTGTTTGATAAGCATTTTTGTCTGTACTTTGTATTAAATTGAGGACAAATCTGCTATTTTAGATTCGTGCTTTTGTTGTAAAAAAAGAAGCATACCGGCAGGCAAAAGATCTATAACTCTCAGAAAAAAGACAAATAATGATACAATAACGACCCGTTTTAAACGGGGTAGCTTTGCTAGTTTATTTATAAAAAATATTTATTTTACCCCCAAGTTTTTATGAATACAAATAAAAGCATTTTTTCAAAGTTCTTATCTAATAAAGGCATTTCAGGGACGTGCATCATAGAAGCATTTCTATGTTCTGGCCGTCTACCTGCCAGCAATGCCAGAAGATTAGAGAAAAATTGCTCTTTAAAAATTTCATAATACATCCTGTTTTTTTTGGTGCCATAGGTAGGGGGAAATCTTCATAGAGACTCTAGTAAGTGAACTGTGGATCAGCCCCACTCGAGCACTGTGAGATTTCTACTCACTAAAACCCCCTACTTTTTCGTAGCCTTTTATCATACCCATCTGGGCTTTGATTCCGGGAGAACCTATCCACTAGCCTTTTTCTAATCCATGCCGAATATGTAGATCCACAGTAGACAGTATTAACGGGCGTGGTTAGTAACCCGGGGAGAGAGCATCATCGTACTGGTATAGTCTGCCCCATAGCTTCAGACTGATTGCAAGCACTCCCTCTTACACTTCCAACTCACAGTGAATTGGACTCAAGTCTCCCACCTGTTTCGAGCCGTGTGTGCAGTCTTCCTATTGGTCATATTCGCTGGACCTTTAACCCTACTTAGTCTAGCCCTCCTTCGGAATACTATTGAAGGTTCACCTCAAAAGTTTTGAGTCCCACGGGATTCGAACCCTTAACCATTATCCTATAATATAATATATTCTGTGCATATAAAATAAACGAACTCAAGAACATGATAATGAAGTTTTTTTAAACAAAAGTTATCCCGTAAGGTTATTTTAATAGCTTAATTGAAGGGTAAAATTTAAAATTTTTTTTACTCAAATCTATTTTGAAGTCGAAGTTAGATTAAATTGCATCTTTTTGAATACTCCAATAGAAGCCTCTCTTGAATCGATTTAAAAGCCCTGGTCTCAGATAAACTTCCTCTTAAACCATCCATTGTTAAGTTTTCTAGAATTGTTTTTGTGGTAGTAAACCACATAAAAATAATGATATTTATTTTTACTAAAAATTTATCTTATAAATTTTTTTACTTCATGACCCCTCATGAAGAAATATCAGAATAAAACTTTTATTTCTATTTTAGAGTTGTACTTTTCAAGGGAGTACGACAGTTTTAAGTATCTGTAGTTTGACCTATGCTTCAATTTCAATATCTAAATATTACACCTTTGAAATTGCTTGTGTAAACTAGTCACCAATCCAACTCGTGTCATTACATAAGAAATTTTTTTAAATCTGTTATTTAAAATTGCCGCATAGTCATTCACAGGAAAGTCATACTAAAGTTTTTTCTCAGCGTACAGCTGTAATAACTCGAATTCCAAATTATTTATAATAATGAGCAAGAAACCCCTTGCTAATTTTTTGAAGTAAAGTACGTCCTCCTGCAACTAAAGAATTGTGACTCTTTTTCTATCGTATAAGTAGAAATATATTTTCTATGCTTTTCTTCCAAAACTTAAAATATACACTCAAAATTTTATATTACACAAATCCCAAAAAGATTCAAAAGTTCTTCTCTCGCATCTTTATCAGCATATAAAAGTGTAGTGAATACATCAAAATCTTAGGTATGATGTAATTTCTTATAAGCTAAAACCATTTTCTTTGAACTTAATTCGTAAAATTGCAATTAATAAAATGCTCTTTAAGAAGAACTCGAAAACTTGTGTGCCGATTTTATTTATTCTACTTAAATAATGTAAAATTTACACCTCAATAATAATTAAATGCTAAGGCTTTAGCACTATGCTTAGCGATAAGGAGGACGTTTTTTAATTTAAAATTATTTTTATTGCAAAAGTAACACTTCCAATCAAATTTAGTCGACAAACAGTCGTTGACAAATATCTACATCCTTTTCAACTTTTAAAACTCTGGTAATAATTTCCTGGTCTTTGCTTTATCTTGGTATAAAATTCTAAGTCCTTTATCTTAGAAGAAAGAAACTAGCCTGAAGGTATGCTAGGTACAGATCAGATCCTATATAATTCATAGTTTTTATTTAGGCTCAAAACATGTTAATCAACCAGGTCGGACTTAAAATAAGTTGCAGGTTTTGTGAGAATAACATATCAAATCGCTAGTTACACGCCTCAAGACAGGTAAAAACTTAACGTTCTTATCTCTGAGAAATATTTTTAAAATGTCTGCTTAGAATCAGTAAGAAGATATAAAATGACTATTTTGGTATCATTTTGCTCTTTATTTTTGTCGATATGCATGCGCATCAATATCGCTTATCGTGTTTCTACATTTTTTTGTTTTAGATTTGAAAAATAGGTAGTAGTTTTATTCTCAAGATAAAATACTATTGGTATTGTAATTTTTACTTTCAAAAAGGGTTCTGTGGTGTACACCACATAAAATAGTGTACAATCATTGTTCACTGCTCTTTTATCATTTTATTTATTTTTTATAAATTTACTAAAAATTTTATATGTTTAAATATTTTTGAGAAGAAGGGCATGAACAAATCTAAAACAAATAAAATTTTAGATTTTAAATACAATGTTTCTTTAATAGAAATGTTTTGTCGTGGTAGGCACGACAGGTTCTAGTGAGAAAAATGCCGCTACACTTTAAAAAAAACTTAACACAGTTCACCCTCAGAAGTCCCAACAAATATTTTTCCTTTCCTGGAAAAATTAAAAAAGTGTAAGAAATAAAGACACTAGTAAGAGAGTTAAATTATGTCCTAGAATATTTAAGTCTCTTTCTCAAAACTTATTTTGTAAATTGCTTTCGATCTATTAGTTCATACCTAAAGAAGTAATTCCTATGGTTTTGGCTTATGAAACTTAACGCCGATAATTTAAGTTCTAAAATCCTGTACTACTTCAAGAAGAACAGATCCTGGTGGCTCAAACTTTTTTAAAAATTAATATAAACATTTAAATGTAGTCCTACAAGGAAAAGTTAAAAATTTAAATGTTTATTTACACTTTTATTCTGATTTTAAGAAATCAAGGACAGTCAAGATTGAAAGAATGAAAATTGTCGCTATAACTGAAGCTACTGTTCCAGCACTCTGTGGATATTGTAAATGAGTCAGATTGATTGCTGTGGTTGTTTCTAATAATATTGCAATGATATAGAAGCACACTAAAATCCTGTGCAATCTCATAAATAGCTTTTCACAGAATACCACCATGACAGAAGATACTATTACGGTTCCAAAATAAAAAATAGTAAATGCCATCATATAGTCACCAAGTTTCTCTCCAAACAGGCTTCGTGTTAGAAAAAAGAATATATAGGACACATTTGTAACAGCTATGATCTTGATAAATAAGTCGAACCGATATAGGAAGAAGTATATCATAGGATATACAATCAAAACAATCAAAAAAATCCAATCATTATCATTTCCATATTTAATAACTGCATGTTTCACTAATCCTACTGAACCATGAACAAGGAGTATAAAAGTCTCGTAGCCCTTAAATCTTTCTCCACCAAAGAACGACACAAAGACTAACCAAACGACATCTACAAAAAGAAGAAAACAGATAAACCAGTTTAAAGGGGAGTTTACAGCTCCAGTAGAAGTACTTTCAGGTTCAACTGCAAGGATTGTGTCTGTAAAATAGCATAAGAAATATAAAATCCACATAAAGAAATGAAAACACCATCTTAAATACTTTTAATAATTTTTTACACCAATAAAAAATTTAATTATGATCATATCGCTATCACATTATGATTTGTTATTACAAATGATCATCGTAATCACTCATTATTGATCTTATCATCTAAGTCTCTGATTTAAAAGATTTTTTTAATGATTTTAAAAAAGTATAGATCTTCTATTTAAATGCTTTGAAATATTAGATGTGACGTCCTTGTTTCTTATTTAGCAATTAAAAGATACTATATTTTTTATTATACGTTTTTTAACAAAAAGCACTTTATTTTGTCATAATTATCCTTCGATTTTACTTCGAAAGATAATTTTAATTTAGATCATTGATAAGTTAAGATTTGAGATCAGGAACCTATCATCAAAATTTAAGATATTGTCGTGTCTTCCACGAAGAACATTTCCATTTAAAAATCTAGAAGTCAAAAGTTTATTTGTACTAGATTTATCCATGCTCTTCTCATAAAAAATATTTAAATTTTTAGTAAATTAATAAAAAATATATTTTTATGAGAAAAGTTTATGGGGTGTATACCACAGATATAATCTCATTAAATAGAATTACTGTTTTTATGACATAATTATTACAGCTCGTAATAATTAGTTTTAAAACTTCAGAACAACACTTCTAAAATTTAAATCATTTATTTGACAATAAAATACATTTAATTGGGTTATGTTTGATTTTTGAAACATTCTAAAAAAAATTTTACCTTGATAAAATTTTGTAGGGTAAGCCATTCTAATAAAATTTTAAAACATTTTTTTATTAGAATGAATATCAAATTATCCTTTTTCCACAATACAGGTTAATTAAATTACTCAAATACAATTTTGTAATAATGCAAAACCCTGTAACAAACAAACAATTATTTCTGATAGGAGTCAACTCTTTAAGTGGCGACTTCAAGAGATTTGTATCACTTAAAGTCATTTTTAAGCTAATTCATTCGACCGAGACTTTCTTTCAATCAATCATAATTTAAAATGATTTCTGATGAAAGATCTACAAATACTAAGCATGGCCAATATGCATCATATTTCAATTATCAGACCATAAAAATGAAGAATGCGAGTGCGGGAATTTTTAAACAATAGGTAGCTTTCCTAATCCTTAAAATCTCGAACTTGATATAAAATTTTTTGCGCTGGTAAAAAAAAAGAGTCTTTTTAAAAAATAAAAAAATTGGAAAGAAAATAAATTATAAGACATGGTTTAGTTGGACATTTTAGATTTAAAAGAAGTATTAAAATGCAACTTTGTGAGAATCCAATTTAGAGTAAATAATATTTTTGTTTTCCCTATAAATTCTTCCAGAAATAGATGTATCTAATTATAATTAATTCCATATTTCTCCCTATATTCCTGTTTTAGATGAGGGCACATATGTTCGATCTGATTAGTATTAATACCTAAAGCAATAAAAAACCTAAACTATGGTTAACCACTTTATAAATAGATCAAAAGTCGTGAACAGCTTGTGGATACGAAGGATATTCATTAGCTATAATAACTGAACACGCGAAAATGTGTTCTCTAGAAACTTCGGCCAAAATTTGGGATCTTCAATTGGGTACTAATTTTAAAAAAAAACTTTCTACAGTCTCCTTCTACGACACCCCCTACAATCCACTGCACATTTGGAAGGTTGTCCAGTTCATTTGATGGGTCAGTTACAACCAAACCATTGCAAATGGCTGTTTCATCAACTTGAACTCTGACCCCTATTCCACCTATTTTTTCTACACCTTCATGTCCACCACCAATTATTACCATTTATCAGCTCTTTCATCTTAATGTAAGAGAGCTGTGAGATTCCACAAAGATTCACAGCCTGGTAGTTTGTATAAGAAAATACCCGGCAAAAAAAGCATCTCAAAATCTTTCGACACTCTATCGTTATCCCCTCAAATTTCGATCCTACCTTTACAGACAACAAACTCTTACAATTTTTACCCCAACATTAGATCCAATTCCATAAGAAAACTTGGAGGCAGTTTGAATCTTCATTATAGCATTACACTCAAGCTTTCTACATAGAATTTCAGACAAAATGGGAACATGCTTTTAATTAATGTTATTGCTTCGTTGTTGTCTGTAAAAATTTTGTGGTACGGATCAAGCTTTGTTATTTCTGAGATCAGTGAATTCATTTAATGGGGGCAATAAAAATAAACTGAAAAAATACCTTTACTCAAAAAAAGAGTCTCTCTAAAAAAAGTAGGCATATAAACTTATAAAACGGAATATTTCGCAATTTTAAAACATCTTTTTTTTACTAGCGTTAAATTTTTAATATAAGTTTCTAGTAAATTTCATTTGTTTTTTAAAGATATGTGTTTAACTCTCAACAAGGGTATTAAAAAATATTTCTTTATCTTCTGGGTAATCTTTAGCAGTCTTTCTTTATTCCCGTATTAATAAAGAACCCTTAAGATCCAATTTATGCAAGTTATAGTTTATGATACTACCTGCATGGCTATATTGGATAATTAAAATGTCCATACTAAAGTACCTCTAAATATAAGTTCTTGGAGATAATCCTTGGTGAAGATTATAAAGCACTTATTTACATTTGTTAGACAACCTAAAGTGCATACCCCTCTGTTTTTCTACATGTTTACCCCAAAATTTAAAAGTTTTATTTTTCCAAGTTTAACTTCTTCTGTTTCCCATTATGTAAACAGAGAACTCACAGACAAAAATTTTATATAACCTTGTCTATTATTAATCTTGTGGATGAAATTTTCAATGGTCATTGAACCAAGTATTATCTTTCTCTTTCTATATATATAAATTCTCTTGCAAAACCAGCTATTTTTAGATAGAGAGTTTGGTTCAAGGCCGTCTCCCCGGCCAAAAGCAAGGGGGTCCCTCTTAGAAGAAAAAAAAGTGAAAAATAGGTTATTTCTTTTATTCTCAATGAAAAACTTTACGATATCATACCAAACAGAAGCTATTGAATTGAAGTTACTGATTCTAGATTTGTCGTGTTTATTAAAAATTTTATAAACTTGTTTGGAGTGACCGGTGTCATCGAGCAACATTCATGACTCATCTAGAACATCAACCCCTATTTTCTTTTATAAATAATATTTTAGAATCAAATCAAAATTCCTTTTGTTCATTTCGATTCAAAGAATTATTGGTTACTTCTAAAAGTTAAAACTATAAAAGAAAAGATTATTTTAAATAAATGAGCTTTTTAAAAAGGTCTTTTTATGTGCATAAGCATGACAGAGATTTAAAAAAATGACATTCAGCTGATTCTCTTTTTTGGGAGGGGGAGGATATTTTTTTAAATAGAAAATTTAAATTAATTAATTTAAAATAAATAAAGAAAAATATTTTATTAATTCGAGACATGTTAGATACAATAATCTAAATAAAAAGAGTAATTTTTTTAATTTTTGTTGCTTAAGTTGCAGTTTATTTATCTTAAATAAAACTGACGAGTCCTCCCTTGAGGTACTCCTCTAAAATGCTTTTACAGGTGGAAACTGAATTAAAAGATTTATTAGTCATAGTTCCCCTTTGCATTCCTCTTCTTCTTTTCTTTTGGGGTTAAAATAAAAATTTTTAAAACAATAAAAAATTATGTGGAAAGTCATACCACAAAAACTTTTAGTCCTAGTAAAAATAATTTTGATCGTTGTCTCTAGTTGATAAAAATTTATTCTTTATTCAGTAAATATTGAAACTAATTAAATTACTTCCTAGGGGTAAATTAACTTTTAGAAAAAGTTGACAGGCATAAAATAAGTTTTTAAAAAACACTTCACGCAACATTATTCTGTAAAATCAGCTTTCATCCCTTTTTATCTATCTAAACCTCAATTGCAGAATATTTTAACGCTTAAAAAGAATCTTATTTAAATTTTTATGTAAATAAAAAAATTCTTGATTACATGACTACTAATAATGCTAACACCTTTAAATTATGCAGTTCTAAAATATGTAAAGGGGATTCTAAGACTTTCTGGTTCTGTGTTTTTAATATAAAAAGAATTTTTTAAATTATAATTAATTAAAAAGCTTTGATGAAAATAAAAATTTATCCCATGCAACTGTTTTTGTTTGTTTTACCAATTTTTTCTTCTCATTTACATGATATTATGGGATCAAGTGCATTTTTTCGCCCAAAAGGGTATCAAGTACATTTTTTCGCCCACTGGGCGAAAAAATGTCAAAATTAAAAAAAAGAAATAAATCGAAAACCCCGCAATTAATTATTTTTAATTTTTATAAGATGAAATATCTTTAAAATCCTCTTTGAGTCTCTATTATTAAACTTCCAAATGAATTCGTCTAAAAAGTCCTTACGCTTTTCCGTTCTTATTCCCTTTCTTCTTTTAATTTCTAAATTTAATTCGTTATTAAACGATTCAATAGCCTGGGTATTAACACCCGTTTTATGATTAATAAATTCTTTCTTGTGGCAGACAGTTTCATGAAAATATCCTAAAGAACTTAGTCTACCATAGGATTTGTGTTCATCTGTCCAAATAGTACTTCCTTTTTCTACATTATCAATAATTATAGGAATCATGGTTTCAGCCTTTTTTATTCGGAATGACACAAGCAAAGGCTTGAGTAATTCTATCTTCAATCTCAACAATACAAAGAGCGTCTGTTCTGTTTGTTGGTGCTCTACCTCTATTTGCTTTAATCTTATGATTTAGTGCTGTTTCATCAATTTCAATCAATGTTCCAGGTCCTCCTAGCTTACTCTTTCTTTTATCATAAACCTTAACTATTTTCAAATATTTATTAACAATTTTTCTTATAAGTCCTCCCATCAATATTCATCCCGTGGCAGATTGCTACTTGAGGAGTATTAACTGACCATCTAAGTAAAACTTTTAAAATTTGTAGTAAGGTTAAATTAAATCCATCGAAAAATGAACCTTTTCTTATGGAGGATCGAACTCTATATCTAGTGCATTCTTTGTTATGACATCTCCAAGCAATACCTTCTTTAGACTGATGATATCTTTTTTCAACCATTGTAACATCACAATGTTCACACTTAAAAAACTTTTTAAGCAGCTGCATGCTTCTTAATGTTTTAATCAAATCAGAGATTTCCATACGAGTTAAACATACCTCTAATTCATCAATCGACATTTTAAGGGTTAAAATTTTTTTAAAAAAAAATCTACATTTTTTGCCCAAAACAAGATCAAGCTTTATCAAATGATCCTAATATAAACTTTGAACATTCGAATTATCCAGATGTCCAAATGTCTTTAGCAAATCTTTATAGAAACGCTGACATTCCTTTTGTGCAGTCAAATACAACACCTTTTAACCCCCCTCAGGAGCAGGTTCAAACATTTTATCCAAGTTTTGATGACTTTTATGGTCAAGCTAATTTTCTCTCAAGTAATTTTTCAGGACAGCAAGGAGTCACTCATATTAGATTATGATACAGAAGCAAGAAATGTTGCAGAAACGGGTTAATATGATCCTAGTAGTGATCATGGACAACGTCAGATTAAAAATCCCATACAAACTCCTCTACACCTCACAAATTCAATTCAAAATAGCTACCACTTTGGTAGTTATCAATGTAATAGCAACGAAGCACATAATGAGCAAATTTCTGACACAATTGATTCTGCGAAAATGGCTGAAATATTTGAAGAAATAATGAAAAGGGTACCTGAGAGGGATTTAGACGATTTAATACAACAATATCTGAGAGATAATGCCGTTGATGGTCATACAAATGAAATATCACTAAGTCATTCAGAAAATAATTCACATTTAAATCAGCCGTGTGTTCACAAAGAAAATTCTTTACCTGTTTCTATTAGCAGTAGTATATCGACCTATCAAAATCATTCAAATCCATCTCTTATATTTCAAGAAGAACCTTCAAGACAGGAGATCATTTCAGTAGAGAACAACAAAATAATTGATACAAATCTTGATATTATTAATGAATTAAAAGAAATGAAGTTTATACATTCGCAAGTATTACATAATCGAAGCCTACCAACTACTTATGAAAACTCTATAAATTCTAAATTCATTTTCTACAAAAATCTAGAAACAAAAAATTCAGATGAAATAATATTTTCAATATTAGAAACATTATATGAAACAATTCGCTTCGAATCAGTTTCAATTTATTCTTACACAAGTATCTTTAGTTCCACATTAGAAGATTCGAACAAAACTATATTTTTTTATCTTACGAGAAAAAAGATCTTGATGACTTAGACAAATTGTGCATGAATTTGGTGATTTTCTCAAAAAAAATTGATGTCAATACAATATGACCATGTTGCTGAAGAAAAAGACTAGGTTTTGTGGCACGATCATTTCTTTAAAATTCAAGAGAAAAATAAGTCTAGAAAGCGATTTTTCTTTACGGTTTAATGTCTGCATTCGTATTATTTCTGAATTTGAAAAAAGCTTGTCGAATCTAAAATCGATGAAATATCAAAAATGCGCTTTACACGGACATAATCCAAGAAATTCAATTAATCAACCAAAAATATGAAATTTTGCCAGAGCTGTATTCTATTCCGATTTTAGTATCTAAGAAAACTGTTTAAAAAAAAGAATTTTCGTTAACTTATGTTTTATTAAGAACAATAAGAATTTTGATTGGAGAAGACATAATTAACAATTTAGATCGTATTAAAACATGCAATGATATAATTTTTCTTATTCTTTCAGAAGTTACTCCTTTAGAAAGAAAAATAACTTTACCAAATGATCAAAGAAGTATAACTACGAATTTTTGCTTTATGGTTTTCTATCTTATATTGGAAAAACAGACAACGTTTGTTACCTAAATTAAAACAAAATACCAATGATATCTTGGCACATTTAAAAATCTCAAGAATGCTTCTAATTGATTGTTTTATTGTGTTACAGCATATATATTCATAGATAAATTTAAAATAAACTAGATGATATTACTTTTTTATCGTTTTAATTTATTAAATTAATTTAAAAGAAATAAATAATGAAAATTTCTTATTTATGAAATTAATAAAAAACATAATCCAAATAAAAATGATGGCGTAAGTTTGAAAAGGTTTAAAAACATAATGGGAATCTAGTAGAATTATTAATCAAAAAAAGGATTATTTTCATAAATATAAATCTCACTCAAAGTCAAATATCATCTATTACCATTATTCTTCATTTCAGCTTCTTCTACCAGACTGATGAGATCTTTAGAAGTTTCAATGAGGAAAATATACCAAATTTTACTAAAAAGAAGGACAATCTAAATAGCCTTATTTTACTAGACCCTGAGAATTCTAAAAAAGCTTTATCCTCTGATAGAGCTTTAAAGAAGTTGTTCAATTTTAAATTTGAGAATTCTAAATCATATAAGAAATATGAAAAAGATGTTTCAATTGAGAAGTTTAAAGATATTATCATGTCGTATTACATTCTCGATGAAAATATCTTAAATTCAGAAACTTGTCATTCACATATTTGTTTCATTCTTTATAAACTGAAGAAATATTATAAGTCTAGTCAAAATAAAAGCTCTTTTTTTTATGAAATGTTATATATTATTATTATTTTTACCCCTATTATGGCAAATAAACACAACCAATAAATTATTTTTATTATTTTTTTTTTATCACAGTATTTGCACAGGCTGACCTACTTAAAATATCTGCTGGGTTTAATTCTCCTTTTATATGCTCAATAGAGAAGTCATACTCCTGAAGTAATGATGACCATCTTGCAGGCCTACCCTTCATGTTCCTTGAGTTAAATAAGAATTTAAGTGCCTTATGATCGGTCTTTAATTAAAACTTCTTACAAATAAGATAGGGCCTTTAAAATTTAATTGCTTTAATAACAGCCAGCAATTCTTTTTCTGTCGTAGAATAATTTCCTTCTGCCTTTGTATGAATTTTACTAAAAAACCGAATAATTTTCTCTTCCCCATCCTGCTCCTGTGATAGTATCGCGCCACTATCTACATCCGATGCATCCGTTGTAACAATAAACATTCCCTTGTCCTTAGGTAAGGAAACCAAGTATCATTCGAAATCATTCCTTTTAAGGCGTTGATATTAGTCTCATATTCTACACCATCCTTGATGTTATCCCATTTATCCTTGTTTTCCCTCTTCAACTGCGAAGATAGACGGTATGTTTGAACATGTTCTGGATAAATTTCGAACAATAGTTCACCAAACCCAAAAAAGATTCTAATTCTTTTCTTGATAACGATTTAGGCATACTTTTAATTTGCTCTACCCTTTCCTTGTTCATTTTCATCCCATTCTTACTCACTGTAATACCTAAAATCTCAATTAAATTTGCTAAAAATTTACATTTCTCTTTATTCAATTTTAATCCGACATTCTCGATATTTTCCGTAGCTTTCTTTAGCAGCTTATGATGCTCTTCCAATCCCTCACTATAGATAACTATGTCATCCATGTATACAATTACACCTTTACTTATAAATTCTCTCAACACATTATTCATAATCCTTTGGAAAGTCGCAGGACAATTGATCAAGCCAAAGGGCCTTTTCACAAATTCAAATAAACCATCTCTACAACCGAACGCAGTTTTTGGTATATCCTTTTCCTTAACATCAATTTGATAGTAACCTGAGAGCGCATCTAGCTTTGGAAAAACTGCTCCCGCCATTTGATCAAGAAGATCATCTATCCTAGGTATTGGATAGAGGTGTCTTTTATAATCGATACACATTCTTAAACTTTACATTTTTTTTTCTAACTGTTGTATGTTTGCGTGACGTCATACTTTACTCAATATGCGTTTTTGGCATTTATTGAAAACGTCATCACACGCAGTCTGGTTTTATTAAAATGTCAGGACACGTGGATGATTTAATATATTTTAAATTAATTTAATTAAATTTAACTAAAAGCATAAAAGGCAACGACCCCTGAAAATAAATAGATCCGGTTACTCCCAAACAATTCAATAAAACCTTTCATAAACACGACACTAACCATTACTACAGGACTTCTCCATGGGCTTGAAGAAGGAAGAATAATCTTTTCTTCTAAGTATTTTTTTTACCTGCAAACTTATTTCATTTTCCAAGTCCGTACCATGTCTGTAAAGAGGACAAGTATTAGGTTCTTCATCTTTAATAATTATTGTGTTCTACCCAATTTCTCTTTCTCAACATAAAAAATTCTAAAGCCATTCCTTAATAAGTATGCCCTTTTGTTCCTCAAAAATGGAACTCCTAAAATTATCTCATTTGGGATGTTTTTCACAACATAGAACGAATTCTTTTGCACAAAACCATTATATACTATTGGGATCCCAGCTATCCAACCAAGTCTATTTTTCTTCCTTCCACTGAGGGTAGAATGTTCTTAACCTTGAAGATCCGTTCATGGTTTCCCACAAATTCGAAACTCATTAATTCACGGATGCTTCCGTATCCACAAGAGCTCTTAACTTTTCCCCGTACACACGCATATTAACATAGGGTAGATTACAAAACATATAACAGGAGTAGATTAAAACATCTTTATTTTCATCACGGTCGATGTCTTCAACAATGCAAACCTCTCCTCCTCTCATTCTGCAAAACTTCCTTATGTGACCTATCCTTCCGCGATTAAAACATTTTACTTTTCTCACAGATTTTTTATTATAATCGAGTCCTTTCCGTGAGCCATTCTGTATCTTGAAAAAACTTTCTAGTTCTCCAAAAACACTGCACTTCTGCCACTCCAACCCCTTACAGACCGTAAGAGACTATTCCAAATCAATGACGAATGACAGTTCATCATTATAGAATTTCCAATAGTCTTAGGCAATCCATTAATAACAAAGGCAATAAGAACTTCTTCTGGCATTCCAGCCCTATTAGATAGTCCTTTCATCCTGTCCAAGAATAACATTATGGACCCACCTTCATATCTCAAACCTACATCTCTTCTATTAAACTCACGCATCCAGTTTTCCCCTTAAATCTTTGGAAAATTAACTGTTCCAACGCCTGAAACGATGTTTTATGGTACGGTATCTACCCATATCTTCGCTTCATCCCTCATAGCTGCTCTCATCATCCACACCGCGTTATCATCGTCCAGCTTATTGCACTTAGCACATCCCTTCAAGGCATTCATAAATCCATCTGGATCATCTTCCCTTTGGTTCCTAAAATCAATGAAAGTTTTCCTTCCATTGTCGCTAAAATATTGGGAATAAACATGGGTATTTATCTAACAAAACATTTATACAAAAACTGACCAATCATATTGTAGCTTATACCCAACACCGTGATTTTGGGTTACAATTATGTGATGTAAACAACATAAAGTAGTGTACTTCTATTGTCCGCTGCTCTCTAATGAAATTATTTATTTTAGATCAACTTACTAAAAATTTTATATTTTTTAATTTTTTTGAGCAGAAGGGCATGGACAACTCTGAAATTAAAAAAGTTTAGACTTTCTACCGAAATGTATCTGCATAAATTTTTTTGTAGCACAAACACATATTTACTCAATAGAAAGTGCTTTTATGATATTTATTTAATAATTATGAGGCAATAAGCCTATCAAAATTTCCTGTAATTATAAATTTATATAATTTAAGATTGAGGTACACTAAATCAGAATTGAAAGCAATTCTTAGATTACCTTTATGCATCATAATTCTTTCTTTAAATACTAAAAAGCATTTTTTATTATAATAACTTGTATATGCATATATTCGAAATGCTGTCACATAACAACAATAGAGCTTCGATTTTTAAATTGGCAAGATTGGTTTGTTAAGTAAATGGTTTCCAATCTAATAACCAATAAAA